>RJWT010027174.1:0-15582 GCA_004365215.1 Cuniculus paca | reverse complement strand
CATGACAAAGAACAACTCAAGGAATTCATGACCACCAAACCAACCCTACAAAGACTACTGAAGGACATTTTAGAGAGAGAGAAAAAGGACCACAGTCTCAGGAACAATGTCAGAGGGGGACCATCAAGTGCGGCCAGTCGATTGAATGGAGAGGAAAAATAGGGAGCCAATGGCAGGAAAATAGCATGGCAGAGACAATACAGTGCAAGAGGGCCTCAAGGCACTAATAGAAAGAAATAGGCATAGTGGATCAGGTGACAGGATCCATCAATATGCTCTATGCAAGAAACACATTTAGCTAGAAAGAAAATTCACAGTCTGAAAGTCAAAGGAGAGAGAACAATGCCCTATGTGATAGGGAGCCAGAAAAAAAAATAGGGGTAGCCTGCCCATTAATGGCAGAATGAATAAGAAAGACATGGGATTTCATGGGGTGGAAACCTACTCAGCTATAAAGGAAGATAACCTCAAGGCTCTTGTAGGTAGATACTGGTAATAGTGCTCATGGATGTAATGGACCAGAATCACAAGGGTGAATTTTGTGTTGTCTCCATAGCATAACAAACTAAAGGTGTTAGTGGGATCCAAAATGCAGAATAGATATTGGGAAAGTGAAAGGGGAGGAATTATCTAAAAAGGGAAAGAAATGACCACTATTAATCTATTATCATGATTTGAAATTTAGATTGTATTCATAGTTCTGATTAGTTTCATTTTATTCTGATTTGTTTGATTTTATTACACTTGATGGCATAGACGGTTATTTTAAAGATAACAAAATATATAATTGCAGCCATTGAGGATGTCCTATTAGCTTGTTTAGAAACCCTGTATGGCTTTCATTGTTTGTTTTGATTGATTTTACTGTATTCTGTATGGTTTGATTGTAACATGTCTGAAGGTGTAGGCTGAAGATAACAAATATTATGGTAGCCAATGCTGTTTTGCTAATATCTTGAAATTCTGTATTGCTTACATTGTTTTGCTTTGTTTGTTTTGTTTTGTTATGTTTTGTTTTGTTTCTACTGTTTTAGTTTGTTGTATTTTGTTTGATTTTACTTATCCCTGATGGTATGGCAGGTATACTGCAGATAACAAGTGGCATTATGGTAGCCTTACGGATTGCTTTTTACCCTTTTTAAAAGTCATGTACCATATTCATTGCCTTGTTTTGATTGACTGTACTCTGTTTTGTTTTGTTTGATTGTATTCTTTTCAGAAGAAAAAAAAAGGAAGAAAAATGCTAGGTAGCTATACTATTCGTGTCTCTTATTTCATTGTAAAGGAAAGCCATACTAATATTGATTGGAGAAGTTTTTATGCCCATTCTTGTACTCTGAGTAACTAGTTTAAAGATGACAATATGCAATGTATTAACTATCATTAGTCTGTTATTATTTTGTAATAAAATTCTTTTTTTACTTTTTATCAATAAAGTAAACTAAAAATAAATAAATAAATGAAGGCCAAACTTTGTCCTGCTTTTAGTTACCCATCAAATCTTTGTAGCAAAGGTAGCTTCTAAGTGCCTGATTGCCTTAGAAGAAAACATAAATCATGCTTTTAATGAGTAATAGGTTATGGCTGAGGAGTTTGTTTCTTCACTGTCCTTGTAGTAATTTCTTACTATCTCATTTTTAAGGTTCAAAATTTCTTAACTTTATTATATTTAGGCCCAAGGTAAGGGGCTATCATAGGGTTGAACATACTTTCCCTTACAAAGGATGTAGGCAACAGAAGTTACAATAATGTCACTGGTTCATCTATAAGTGGGTGCTCACCTTTCAAGTCAGTGGAGGGGTGGGGATGGTAATAGTGCATGACTTTTATGGGGTGCATGCAGTAGTGACTATAGTCACTGTGACATATTTCCTACTCTACCTTCTAGAGGTGTAGCTTCTTCCTGTCTCACCTTGAATTTTACCACACTAGAAAAGATGTGCATGCACATGCATGTGTTCATGGGTTTTCTTTTCTCCTGACTTGTTTCCTCTTAAGATTCAGATAGAGAAGAATGTTTATTTATGATATATTTTGAACCAAGTATACCACTGTCTAAATTCTATTTATGACTAATAATAGTACATCCTTAGGTCTTCTTTCTTTCCTTTTCTTCTTATTCCATTTGTAGAGGAAAATTTGCATGCCCAGTCTCAAAGGCATCATCTTTATATCACAACTCCCTCCCTTGAAGATTAAAGAAGTAACTTGTATATTTGTACATGGAAGTAACATGTAGATGCTGGTCAGCTTTTTAAGGCCAGATGATGGGCATTTGAGAATAAGGTTGGGTTTAGGAGTTGAATGCAGTTGATTTGTGGTAGTTTTGCAATGAATTCAAGAGTACAATTGTGTACTTTAAGGATATGCAGGGCTACTAACTATGAAACAATATCAGAGTACAAGCCTTTTATACAACCAGGGGAAAAAGAGGCAAAAAATGTATTTCAATCAAGCCAAATGAAAAGAATGACCAGAAAGCAATTTTTGTGTAAAAAGAGGTCAGAAAAATTTTCCTTGGAATTAATGAAGGTAAGCAGGGATGCACAAGACAAAAATAGAGGGCAGAACCATTAAGTAAAGTTTCCTGCTTCCTGTTTTCTTCATACTTGTCCTACTGGGTGTTGGCAGATAAGTTGGTAGGCATGTGCTAAAAGTCAGAGAGAAGGGATGCACAGTGAATAAGACTTCTTTTGCCTACTGGAAATCAACACTATATTTGTCTAATTTATTTATTGTAATCAGAAAACTGGCTGAAATTTTATTTAATCAAAACCCTAAAGTTTTGTTATAAAATTAAATGTTTACATTAGTGATTCTAAGGTTGACACTTCAAATATTTTTCCTAAAATTAGAAAATTCAATAACACTATGATGGTCAAACAAATTTGCTTCATCTTTGTACACGATATTTATCCTGGGCTTATTTTGTGGAGAGTTTGGCTGTGGTATTTATATCAAAATCATTGCCAGATCATCAAAACCATTGCCAGATCATCATTTAAGTTCAAGTGTATGGTTGAGGAATTGAGAATAATTTTTTTTATGAAAGTGTAAATCAATAAAAGTGATGAATGATGTCATGAATGGAATTAGCATGAAGAATAGGAGTAGAGATATGGTGGCCATGTTTCTTGATCATTCATTGCAAGCCTTGTCCTCATGGGGACTGGCATCAGCTGATTACCAACAAATAATTTTGTATTTGTATTCTTTTAGTAGTTACATTTAAATTTTTTAAAAAATTGAGTTTTAGTTGCATAAAATTGGATTATGTGTAATTAAGGGTTGCTTAAAGCGTTTATTCATCTATGTATGGCTTTTTTGTCATTTATTTACCTACTTTTTTTTATTAATCAGCCTCAATTTCAAATTCCATCTTCCCTCATCACAGACATCTACTCCTATGCTACTTAGCTTATGTAAGTTTTTGTCACTGTGTTAGAGATCTTATTTTTTGAGAATCATCATCATTTTCCTTCATTTGCATGTATAAATAAATAACTGTGTGACTATTTTAAAACTAATCAAAAATTCTTTGAGATTCCTCTTACTGAAGAATACAATCTATTTCCTCCTTGACTTCGAGTTGCATCATGGCTCCTTGTAGCTAGAACTCAGTAGATACAATGTTGTGTAACCTATGATGCTAGACCAGAAAAGTCCAAGCAGCCTCCGCCCAGCTTGTTTGGATTTTTTGCCTCATGGAAGCTTCTCTTGTGAAGTCAGTTGCTTTGTCATGTCCAGCCCAAGCCAAAAATAGAGGCCACATATAGATTTTACACTTTACAGTGCCACATCAACCCATTGTTTAGTACCCCAGCCCACATGCCAATTATGTAAGTGAAGAAAAATCATCAAGCCTAGCAGTTGAAGAACTCACTTGTTCTAGTCACAGCCAGCCACTGAGTTTTCCTGTTTGAACTATTCAGTTTTACAGAGCAAATAAGACTCTTCCTCATTCTGCATTTTCTGGATTCCTGTGTCAAGAATATGTATAAGCATAATCAAAAAGTTGCTCTATGCCACTAAATTTGCAGTGTTGTGTCATGTGACATTTAGTGTCTGGAACAGGGTAAGACAGACAAGCTCTTACTTGGAGTTGAAGGACAATAAATGTAGACACAAAGGAACAGGTGGTTTAGCAAAGCAAGTGATTTACATAACAATCATGAAAGAATGATAAATCTGTAGGTGAACATTTGCTGAAGAATGAATTATTAACAACCCTCCTTTCAATCTCAAATATTTTCCTATAAAATATCCAATAATTGCAAAGGATAAAAGAAACTTGACAATGCAGGTTACTGGTACATACCAACTTAATCCTGCAACCAAAGTTAACATTGCTTGTTAACATCATGTTAACATCACTAGTTAACATCATGTGACCAAACAGTGAAATAAAAAAAAAAACACTTCTATAGTATTATTGTTCCAAAATGGATAACTTGAATGTAATTATGAGTCAACCTAAAGCCTTTACTGAAGGATGTTCTGTAAAACAACTGATCTGTATTCGCACTGTCATGGTTTTAAAAAGGCAAAAAAGAAAAAGAACTGAAGAACTTCCCTGGATTCAAAACACACTCTTTAAGTGTAAAATGTGACTGTGATCATTATGTATGTCCCTATTGTACCAGCAAACAGTTTTTAAAAAGTGTAATATGTAATTTTAAATCAAAAATTATTTTGCTATAAAAGCACATTGGTGGGAAAATTCATGTAACTGGAGTACAAACTAGGTTATAGTATTGCACTACTGTTAATATTCCAATTTTGCTAAATAGTGTGTAGTTTTGTAAAAGAATGCTGTCTTTCTTAGGAAACACACAGAGAAGCATTTAGAGGTTGAGGGGCAGTATATCTGCAAATCACACTTGAAGTGTTCAGAAATAAATATCCAGGAAAATTAGTAACCATTTAACAACTGAAGAGACCTAGGCAAAAGGTTATCTATAAGTTCTTTCTGCTACTTGCAGCTTTTCTGTAAGTTTGATATTATTTTAAAGTAAAAAGTTAATCAAAAAAGAATCAGCGATCAGGTATAAAGATATTAAAACATGTTCATCAACCTAAATAATATTAAGGATAGCAACCTTTTGAAAAACATAGGATGAGAGTCAAATATTAGGAAATGTTACATAGTTCACATAATAATGGTGCTTTTATAGACACAGTTCTACTTAATAAATCTAAACAACAATTTTAAGCAATTATGAATCACTTTTAAAAACTGATCTTATTCTAGATAGCAAAGGAATTCTCAACAAATTCTGAGGAACATTTTATTAACTACATTTTTAGACTACATTATAACAAGTCAGAAATAAATTTTTAAAATAGTCAAAGTAATAACTTTCCTCGCTCCCCAAAACAATGGGAAATTGAGGAACACAAACCTAAATACTTAATGGGTTAAAGAAGAAAGCTTAATGGAAGCTATGAAATATTTAGCATGTACTAGAAATGAGAAGACAGCTCAAATGAGAGTATACCTAAAAGGGTATTTGGAGTGCAACTTTATTGACATAAAATCATATATTCGGAAACAGGACATACTGAAAATTACTGAACCAAGCATTTAATTAGAAACGCCTGCAAATAACAACAAAATATCCCCAAAGAAAGCAGGAGGAACAGGAAAGCACAAGATTAAACTTAAAAGAAATATGAGGAGAGTTGGGGTTGACTATAGTTCTAAAAATGAGACTAAACCATGTTAAGCTAAACTGGTAGATGACGATGTGTGTTCCAGAGAACATCTGATTTATTCAAGAATGTACATCTCTACCGACACATTTCCTACATTTGACTGGATATTGGGCTTTGTGATTATAGCTGTTAGGCAAGGGCACTACTGCTTATTATCCAGAAGATCTTCAGGTAGAATTTTAAAAGTGGTCATCATATTTGGTTGAAGCCTTGGAAAATCTAGTTCCTCATCCCTCTACCAGCAAGCTATTGCTGGAATAATTCCATCAACCATTCATTACAGTTTCTATGGGTGTCTTGCTCCAGATATTGGTGTAACAGTAAATTATTATTTTCTCAGAAGAATTTGTTTGAGAAATCCACCATTATTTTTTCTCCATATTAATATCTACTTCCCTATGATGAGCCCTGATGTGAACTCAAGCTATAAAGCTAAATTGATGCCCCTTTATGTTTTGTCACTTGATTCTATCTTTGGCATTTTGGTTTTTTGATTCACAAAGCTATCTTTTGGTAAATTTATTGCATGTTACTTGCTAAGTATCTAGGTTTTGTATTATGAGTCATATTGAGTAACATCTTCTTTTTCAGCTGAGAGCATTATCTCAATAAAAATTTTGTTTCCAAAAGTAAAACTTTACTTCAGGATTGGATTTCACTATAGTTTCAGTGACCAAGAGAATACATTAAACCGGATATCATGTACAAGCCAGTTATAACATTTTATAGATAGTTATTTTTAGTACATAAGGCATGTATATAGATATATATAAATATATAAAAATATATATATTAAACCAAGACTGTGTTTTTACTACTGTTCAGAAATGTATTATCTAGCACCATTGCCTAGTATACTCCACAAACATCATTTTTCTGTGTTTTCTGATATAATTTGGAAAAATAAAAACCAGGAGCAAATACAATTCTGTCATTCTATTTTTGTCAGAAGCAAGGCAGCTATTATTTGGCTTGGGAAAAATAAAAGAAGTAGTTCAGTTTTGGAAAATATCCCATACTAAAAAATAATATTTGACAAAGTAAAAATTAGAGCCAATGCGGTGTCCTTTGTATATAGGCAGAATAAAACAGTTTATTTGCAGTTTGATTTTTTTCTTTTTATATATTCCAATAAATCTCGGTCATGTGTGGAGGTAAATGTAATAACACTGAAAACCAACAACAAAACATATTTTGATGGTGTGCCTTGAAGGATGAACCCATCAAGAGAGTAAATATAGAGATGTGTTTAGTGGTGCACACCTGTAATCACAACTCTGGGAGGTAAGCGGATAACACCAGTTTGAGTCCAACCTGAGCTAATTAGTGAAAGAGGACTGGACATGTAGCTTACTGAGAAGGTCCTGAGTTTAATTCCTAATACTTCAGAAAAACAACCAGGCAACAGACAAAACCTAGAGTCAATATGGTATAGTGGTTAAAAGTCATAATTGAACCCACATGAATTTGAATCCATCTCTGATTTTCAGGAATGTGACTTTGATTTGCATATCTCTAAAGTGAGAATGAAAGCATAGAAATTGAAATAAAAACAAAAGCACTTCACAGTTCATGTGAGACCTGCAGTGTTTGTGAACAGTTGAGTTGGAAAACAGGAAAGAAAATCAATAGTGATCTGACTGGGGGTCATATAGGAGTGGAGGTGACTGGATTCATGATAAAACACTGCTGCTGAAGAGAGCTGTTGAAGGGAATCAAAGCTGTAACAAAGGTGTAGCCAGGTTTTGAAGATGTGGTCTTCTACAGATCATTGTCACTTAGGTTCCTATGCACATCTGAATTAAGCCTCCAGTCCTCTCTCTTTGTCCACAATATATAGTCCAGTCTGCAAAATGGAGTCACTACTAGATTTTACTGAGAAGATCCTGCACTTTCTGGCCTTGATGGCTTTTTCCTACTGTCTACTTGGGTTGTTTCTTCCTCTCCTCCCGTTATCTCTGAATTTCCAGTCACCCTCCCTATTCCTTTTAAAAGCTACCCTGCCTTAGATCTTAGATATGACTTCAAGCTTTTGCTAGTATAATTCTACCAATCATTGTTTATACCTGCTGTATGGGAGACATGAAATAAAATGGTTGTTGATAGGCTATCGAAGCACAGATATATATTTGAATGGACTGCTAATCTGATTCAGCACGCTACTTTTTATGATTGTGTGATCAAGACTGGCTTTACTGTTTCTCTCTCGCTCTTTGTCTCTCTCTCCCTCTCTTTCTCTGACCCCCCCCTCTCTTTCGACATAGGGTCTCATTATTTAGTTCAGGCTGGCCTGGACTCACTATGTAGTCTTGAATCTGCAGTAATCCTCCTACCTCAGCCTCCTGAGTGCTGGGATTACAGGTGTGTGCCACCATGCTTAGCTTATTCCTACTCTCTTATGATTTACAGTCTAATGAGGTAAACAGATTTTTGACAACAAATTATCACTGAAGTGAGTATTAAGAAAGAGATAGGAAGAAATAGCAAAATAACTCATTTCACAGAAAGGAGAAAGTTGTTAATACTACAAAAGTTAAATGGACTGGTTTCTAAATTCTGAAGATAATCCTGTACTATCACTCAGTTGAGAAGCTACAAAACACTGTACAGGCCACAGTATCTGCTCTGTGCACTACAAAAAAAGAAGGTTGCCTATAAATTTAAATAGACTAATAAAGAAAGTAGACTGGGAAATAAGGATTGTTAGCTGGCCGAAGCAATGCACTAATGCAGTATAAAACATGCTGAAATCTGCCATTTATTGTCCCCTTGGATGGCATAAACCTATTGCTGAGTTATTGGCTGTAGCAAAGATGGTAAAGTGATGTAGTAGCACAATATATATTGTATGCAAACTCAGGCACATATACCCTGAATATATAGATAGATGCTTCCATTTTATCTCAGTTCTTTAATTTAACTTGGTGTTAGGATGTAGGGTCTAAAGCACAGTAAATCATTTGAATCATTTCAGGACACTTACCTCAGAGCAGTGTTATCTCTTTGGCTTAAAAATCACTTTGATTGTTCCCAATACTTCCTAGACAAAAACACTTAACCAAATTCTCCTCAGTCTTTTGAAATTTATCTTTCTAAAAGTTGAGAGAATAAAAAATTGACTTTGAATAATTTAATGATAGTTTGGGATTTTAATACTTAATTTTAATAGTTTCTGTTAACAAAGAAAGAATATGGCCTACAAACAATAATTGTCTTTTGAATTTTTTTCTTTCCATTTAACCTGAGTTTATATCAACCAGCAAAATAAGTAGAACATTTTCTGGGCAAAGGAAGACATCTTTCTTTTCTTTTCTTTCTTTCTTTCTTTCTTTCTTTCTTTCTTTCTTTCTTTCTTTCTTTCTTTCTTTCTTTGCAAAGGAGGACATTTCCTTCCTTCCTTCCTTCCTTCCTTCCTTCCTTCCTTCCTTCCTTCCTTTATTTTTCTGTTTCTTTCCTTCCTTTGGTAGAAGCTAAAAAGAAAGTGATTAAGCAGTTCAAGTGTCAGGCCACTCACTAAGTTTCCTTTCCTGGGGACTACAGAAATTTCTACATAAAAGGATTGAGGCTTCTTTATGGTCATAGTTTGAAATAGTACTGTTGTGGAAGCATTTTATATACTTTAAATAGGTACCATGAATATAATAGCTAAATACTCAAGTTTTGAAACCAGAAAGATTTATGTTTTAATTCTTCTCTACTATTTATGAGCTATGTGAAATATACTGCTATTAAATATCTCAAAGTCTCAGTTCACTTAGCTGTGATATGTAAGTACAGTAGTATTACCTACTTAATAGAGTTGTGAGGCTTTATTTAAAGGACCTAATATGTTAAAGTGCTTAACACAGTCTGATACACAGTCAGTTTTTAACAAAAGGTTTTGGTTATTACTATTGATCTTATCTTCATTAATTTCTGCCTATAAACCTAGGAAGATGAACAGAGAAATGCCCCAACAATGAGGAATAGTGATAAATCATGCTCAGTTCTCTTGAGCTCTATTCTACAAATCACCAATGAAAAATTTGTGTATCCATGAGAATTCTTTTGGTTGCAAGTTATAGAACCAATTTGATCTACCTAAAGTAAAAATAGGATTTATTGGAAAGGGTATGAATAGCTTGTAGAACTAAAAAAAAATTATAGACATAATATAAATAAAAATTAAAACCATGGCCATCTGTCATCATGGCTGCCTCACTCTGCTTCTATCTTCATGCCACCTTCTTCTCGGTGTGGCAGGCTAAACTCCCCTGAATCTTTTATGACAGTGCAAGTGATTACATATAAGATCAACACAGATATTTCAGAGTAAATTCATTTTCTCAAGCTCCTTAATTTAATAATGTATTTGCCATAAAATGTGATGGTCTTAGCTTCTCAAGATTAGGACATGGGTATGTTTTGGGATCCATCATTTATCCTACTACATCTGCCACACCCTTCTAACAAAAGTCTGATTCCTTTGCTAGTTTCTAAGGCGCATGAGGTCAAGATCTTGTTCATTTCTCACCTGATGAATCTCTGGCTCCATGTCTAGTACTCAATTCATACTTCAATCAATGGATTCTACTTCCTTAAATGTGAGCAATGGCACATCAAAAATATTGGAAAAAAATTGAGTATGTACTAGACATGTACCGACCTTTCTTTTCTGTATCCCCTCCATCATAAAGTGTAACAACTATTCACATAACATATGTTAGGAATTATATGTAGCCTAGAGGTGATTTAAACTATGTGGGAATCAGCGTGTAGGTTACATGTAAATATCATCCCATTTTATGTAAGGGACTTAAGCATCTGCAGACTTTGGTATCCATAGTAGCCATGGAATCAATCCCCCCTGGATACAAAGGGACATCTGCAGTTAATAGTCATTGCATAAGTAAATCCAGGAATTGTCTGTAATTGATCTTATGGATCTTAGCCTCAGATGATATGTTCTGCCTATCATTGAATGAGGAAATATAAATTCTGAAGGATCAGATCAACATTTGGATAAAGATATAATAGAACAGGATAACTTCCCAAATTGCTTTGTTTTCTAAATTCTAGAAGTATTTCTTCATTTTATCATTCTTGAGAACCCTCAGGTATTAACCTCTTATATGATCTGCAGCAACTATTCAAGGCCCTGTTTCACTAATTATTTTTATTTTTCCAGCTCCATGGAGTTGTATTGGATAAGCATTTCTTCAGCACTACCAGGTTGACTATCCTGGTGGTCATCTCACTGTACTACGTGTGTTCAGCATTTCTTTAAACAATTAATGTATGTCTTTCCTACTTGTAATGCAATTTTAAAATAATTTTCATATTTAATCTGAGGAAACAATGCAGTAAAACATATTTTTAAATGCCAGAAATCAAGTAGGAAAAGAAGAGTTATATGTGAGATAATTACTGGTGATTTGAAAATAAATATTGATTAACCATTTAAGGAAAAATGAAAAATGTAAATCCATTAGGAAAAGATTTTTTCTGATTCTATATTCTGGAAGGAGGAATTTGATGCATATATTATATTTACAAAGTTTTGTTGCCTATTAATAAAATTCATGAATCCTTCCCACCCCACCTACAATATCCACTGTGAAGTTACTTTTAACTGCAAATCTTTGTTGCACAGTACTAATACAAGGAGTTGTGGAGAGAATGAATGACAGATAGTATCAAGGTGCATTAAAACTTTTTCTCCAATCTATTTTCCTTCTAAACAATGTGCATTTAAATAATCAGAATGACTTTTTTTTCTTTTTTCTAATTCTTACAATCAAGATTAAGGAGTCCTTTAAAATTCTTGGAAATTAGCTGGGGATCTAGCTCAGTGGCATAAGTGCCTGTCTGGCAAGCATGAGGTCATGAGTTCAATCCCCGGTGCCGCAAAAAAAAAAAAAAAAAAAATTCTTGGGAATTAATGTGCTCACTCCAATATTTACAAAGATCATTACCTGCAGCACAGTGTTGTAGTACTTGACACATTGTTGTCACGTATCAATATTGAATGAATAAGTAATTAAATTAAAAATAAAGTACTCAAATGAAATAAAGACGTGAGCTAGAATACAACTCTACTTTCCTTCTACTATTTCTCTTAATTCGAGGGGATAAAGTATTAGGTACAGTTCCCTGGTATCCCCTTCTCTGCTTCTAAGCTTCTCTCTACTCTATGTAGCCTTTCCTCTTATCTATGTGTGTCAGTGGAGATATTTTTCCTCTTTCTCTACCACTAGTTTTTTCACTTTGCTAAGGATCATGTCCTTTTGATCTTATAAGCAACTTGATTCTATTCACCATCTCTTTTCCTTGTTGTTTCTACTGCTCTATTAGGTCTTTCTCTACAGAAACATGTTCGATTATATTTTTCAAATTTTTATACTTTTTGTCACTCATGTACTCACTTGGGCTTTCATTCTTTTACCATGCTTCATTCATTTACACATTTAATTAACAAACACTGATTGGCTTTATTAGGATACAGGAAAGACAAACACTCTAATTCTATCTTCGCCCTTCCCTTGAGATTATAATATGATAGGAGAGATATTTAAATAAACAGACATTTTAACACAGACTAGCAAATGTTTTGGTAGGTACAAAATCAAATCTTATAAGTCCTTTGCTGTTCCTTCATTAAAGGGTGTATTCCAATTTCTTTTCTCTGGGATCAACATTGTCTGAGTAATTTCCTTGACCAATAGGATGTAGTGGATGTGATATTCTGAGATTCCCAGATTTTGTAATTTGGAGCTGGAGTTTTTGGAATTCTGGCCCTTCCTCAGATTTCAGTCACTGTCTTATGAGAAATCTAAGTCAACTGGAGAAAGTTTAGCTAGGTACTTGGGTTGACAGTCTAGTTGAGCTTTAACTGAGAAGGAACATCAACTTTCAGCCAAATAAGTGGGTAATTTTGAACTTCTAACAGACCTTCTGATGACTCCTGCCCCAGCTGTTGTCTAACTGCTGGAGTGTGACAAATCCCAAGAAATTTCTGCTCAGCTGAATCTAGTCAGCCTACAGAACCATGGGAGATTACAATAAGTTGTTTTCAGTCACTCAATTTTGGGATGGTTTTTATGCAGCAATTGACAACCAAAACAGTTGCCAAAGTGAAGCCACAATTACCTAGGCCTGGGAGGGGAAAGTTGGTAGGTTTTCCAAGAAATGTGGACTGGTGCCAATTCGAGTCCCTAAGATTTTAATTTTCTTTAAAAAAAAGGTGATCCATGTTTGTCATATGTTCATATACCAACACTACTGTCAAAAACTGATGTCTAGAAAGAATGATGAGGGTCATGAAAATGGGTCAGTGTACAATTTGCCGTCTTTCCCCAACTAGTGTCCCTTATACCCTATTTAAAAAGGGGAGGGCTGGGAATGCAGCTCAATTTATCTCAGTGCAAAGGCCCTGTGTTCAATCTACAGTTCCACAAACCAACAGATAAACAAGCAAAATCAGGAAAAAGTTTATAATTAATAAGCATACCTGTAAAGATTGTCCTATGTTTGAATAAGTTCGAGAAACAATATTTTTTCCATTATGTTAATCAGTGTGACATACAGTTTGTTTACTGAAGGAACACCCAGAACCTTCAATACATTGAAAGTTTTGATAAATATCCAAGAAATGAAAATTAACCAATAAGGCTCTTCTTTTTCCTCATAGATTAACTGTTTCATAGCATGTCATGATGGTAAATACTGTTCTATGTGCTTCTAGACTTGGGTAAAGTTTGACAGTAAGTGAGAGAATTATGAGACTGGGACATTTCCATTTCTCCTCAGAGATCATGTGGCACAGTAGGAAGTATACAGATTCTGGGAATTACCAGATGCAGAATCTTACATTTCCATTGCAATTGCTTGATTGACATTGAATATGCCTTCCCTGTTTTGAGCCACAGATTTTTTATTACCAAAAAAAAAAAAGGAGGAAGGCTAGGGATACAGTCCAGGGGTAAAATTCATGCATAATGAATATGAGGACTGGATTTCAAGCTTCAACAATAAAAAAAACTAAAATAAAGCTATAGTATGGTCTGTATATTTTAATATGTAGATTTTTTACAGGTCACAAATCCATGAAATACTTAAAATTATATAAACACAGACATGGGGGAGGGGTGCCACGTCTGCTAGATTCTCAGAGGGGTCCCTGACCCAGAAGAAGTTAAGAAATACTAGACCAGCTTATTTCTGAGACTAGCCCAGGTGAATGTTAATTCAACACCATTCCAAAAAGCAAAAATGCCAAAATTTGGTCATTGCTATGATTTGGATGTTGAATGTGTACAAAATGTCCACATATAAAGAATCGGTCCCCAGGATGGCACTACTGGAAGGTGCTGCAGATGTTTAAGAGGTGGGACACAGTGATAGATCCTTAGGTCATAGATGGTGTCCCCCTGAAGGGAACTGTGAGACTTCTGTCTATCTGCCTGTTCAAGATGTACTCAATTGCTTACTCCCATGTACAGCCACCATTATTGTTCCTGTCATAAAATGATACAGACAAGGGGTGACTGCCGAGCCTATGCTATGCCATTGGAACTTTTAGCCTCCAATACTTTATAAAGTTAGCTGCCTTGAGTATTTTATTGTAGCAATGTAAAATTGACAAATATAGTCATTATCCTATTAATTTGTTTTAAAGCTCTATTTCTGCACTAGTTTAAAAGAATAGTTCAACTTAAAAACTATTTTAGTATTCTCTTTAAAACACTCAAAAGGCTAAAATTTACTTTTGCTATCAAGCTGGAAAACTTCCAGAAATTTTGATGTGAATTTTAGAGTAACAGGAAGCCCAAAGCTTAATTCTTTAAAATACGTGCAGAAATGATCAGAATTTTCAAATTGGAATTGAGATTGCACTGAAAATATTAGGAAAGTAATTATATTCTTCAACTTTTAACTGACTTGATTTCAGGCTTTGTTTATGAAGAATACTGAGGGAATAGTGAGTGAAAAATTCACCGAACTTGAAAACAATCTCTCCAGCAAAAGTGGGACTGAAAAGCAGAGGATTAATGAAATTATGTAAATACTTAAGATGTAGTTTAAGTATTTAAACCCTTGTCTTAATTATCCACTGGGCAAGCATGATTCATTGTTTAAGGACTTGAGATGTCTAGTTAGGTTATTTGTCCTGATTAAATTAATTAGATGGATAGATGTTTGATTGTCTGCCACAATGACACAGACATATGTATTTTTACAGATGTTTCTTCTGAATATTTACAAATAAACTATGCTAGTAGTAATCTAAAGAAACATATCTTTAAAAATTTAATTTTGTCATTTCCATGGTTGTGGCCAGGGGATCTCTTTTTGGCAGCTTCCTTTTTGGTATCTACTTGAACAGCCATCAAACAAGGCATCCATTTATGCGGCAGGGCAATGAATGAGGCAGTATTTCTGGCACTACTTCTTGTCACTTCTTCAGATCCTCTACTCCTTTACTGAACTTCATGTTCCATTAAAGCATTAGCAGTTGATTTCATCCACTGCAAGTAAGATATAATCTTTCTTTCATTGATTTCACAGAGAATTGCCTGCATTTATCCCTTCCAAGGCCCAGTGGAAGTCCTGGGATAGTGATAAACTGATTCAAGTCTCCTTGATGGCTCACATGGTCAGGAGAAAATGGTCCCAGGTCTCATCCTACAGGGAACACTTTCATACAGCAGGTCGTTCTAGCACTGAGTTCTTACAATCCAATCAAGAACCATTTCATGGGTGTCAGAAAGGAAGTGAATCATCATTATCCCACTAGTATTGCTGGAATCAGTTTTCCACTGCCAGCTGTACATGGTTCCATCCCAGGAGCCCAAGAGAGAGAACTTACCAATGGGCTCACTTCATCCT
>RJWT010027173.1:0-15580 GCA_004365215.1 Cuniculus paca | reverse complement strand
CTTGGCAGTGTGCTGCCATGAAGGTAAGTGTGTGTGGGGCGCCCCAAACTCTGCCCTGGGTGACAAAGTAAAGTGGTAAGTGAGGGGAGGCTGCTCATGTCTTCTTCCCTCTCTTTCCCATGTAAAACAACAGCAGGCTTTCAACCACAGATGATTCTAAGGAAGCGCTGTGGACTGAGGCACTGTTAACAGAGGACTCAACACTAAAGGACTCGATACTGTTAACAGAGTTAGGAGCCTGAGATGAAAGATGTCCGTGGACTAGATGCAGCATAGTAGACTAAGGTGCAATACTGGTATTTGTGATTGCCTGGACTTGTGATCCTTTCCCTGATCAATAATCAGCAGCACATCTTCACTCAAGGTAAAACAGTACTGTCAGAGCAAACACAGAAAACGAAAAAAATATTCATCGAGCTTTGTTTGAACTCCTGAAAGAGGTTCACATGCAGAATGTTCATTTTGAGGAAAGCAAAGATCTCAGTTTAGAGCATAGCACACATCACAAGAGTGAAGCGAGGGACAGCCCCCCAGTCCCCTCTGCTCTCAAAACACTGAGGGAACAGAGAAGTATGCAGACGTCTGAGTGAAGACCTGGAAGGAAGTGAAGAAGGGTAGGAGCCAGAGGACCAGACCTGGAGAGGGGCAGAGGTAGGGCTCAGCGGTACTTGGGAGCTGGCTCAGCAGACAGATGGTGAAATGTTCAGGAATTCTACAAGTTGATTGACTTCACATTTGTAACCTGAAATTAGCTGTGGTGGAGATATTTACATGGCAGCAATTGGCAGGCACTATAATTCGGGTCTTTTTTTCTTTCTCAGCTGATTAATATTTACCATCATACCAGTGAGAAAGACAGAATAAACTTTAAGGAACTCCAGTATCCTATGCCAGAGAGCTGGATGGAAGTCAAGCTAGGGCCTGTCAGTAAACCTTGGACATTTAAATGATAACAACACATGGAAGAGATACTATCTCTTCTTCACATCTCTTCAAGGAAAGACCTTCTAAGGACAGTTACTGTAAGTCCACTGTAAGGGGGTCAAGGAGAAAGAAGCCTGTATATGACACTTTTTTAAAATAGTCCCCAAGTAGTCCCCATTTTTATTAGAATTTATAAATACTAAAAATAAATAAAATCCTCTTCGAGCACTATACACACTTGTAATTATATAATTATTGGCAACAATGCATCTTGCATTTGAGTATGAGCTCCATTAAGTGAAGAGACTGAATTATTAGACAGACAGAGAGACAGACAAACAGGCAGCCAGGTAGGTGGGTGAGTAGGTGGATGGGTAAATGGATGGATGGGTGAATAGGTGGATAGATGGATAGATAGATAGATGGGTAAAAGACGATTATGACTTCAGAACCTTCCCCAAGTATTAGCTTAACTAGTGCATACCTGATAATCATTCACTATCTCTTGATGGACTGATAAATAAAAACACCACGAAATAGTTTAGAAGCAGGGTAAAGAAAAAGAAAACTGTATAGAAAAAGCTAATGTTTCTGTGTGGAAACTTATAAAAAATTAATTTCCTATGTAATAAATATTCTATCTTTACAATCAAAGTGATATTGTATTTAAAATGTTTATAACTCAATATGATAGTTAAATTCTAAAATTCACTAAAAAACAATGAACAATAATAGTCAAATATTTAAAAAGACTAAAGAGTGGTAAAAGATTTAAATATATATATATTAATAAAACTACTATATGTAGTAAATTAATAAATGAAAACAATAGAAAGCATAGAAAAGGATTATAGCATGCAAATGAATTTAATATTTGACAAACACATTTCAAATCAAACACATTTCAAATCAATTTCAAAGGAATTACTCACTAAATAATAACAGGGTGAGATGGCAGTCACTTAGAAGTAAACTATATCTTTGTCTCACATTACACACTAAATATTATCAGATGAATTAAATCACCAAATATTTTAAAACACAACCATAAAGTAGTATGAAGAAGGGCAGTAGGAAGACAACTGGGAAGCTACTAGGCCAGACAGATTAAAAAAGTGAAAGATAAATTATGACCATACCAAAAATGCAATGATGCTGTATGTCAAAAGAACAGTATAAACACTTCAACAAAAGTCAAACATTTTTGCCAGTGAAGAAAAACCCAGAAGCATCTGTTCCTGGCCCCACCCTGGCCACTCTTGAACAAGAGTAAAGCTCATATACTTCATTCTCAGGGGTGAAGGTGGCCAGAATTCATTCTATCTCCACTTGTGATTTAAGATGGTCTCCTAATTCAGCCCTCACTCCAGTTATTTACTTGTTGAAGCATTACTTAATATTATACTTAGTTACTGGAAATTTCAAATACTATGAATCATGATAACTTGGTAAACCACCCACTACATAACTAGAGATGTGTACTTGTGATTTTGAAGGAAGTCTTCTCCAATAGCCAACTTTTGCAATGGCACTCACCTCCATTGAGGTCAGGCTCAATTTGCAGTAAGTAATATTCTTGAATAAAAGTAGATTTTCCACCCTCACTGCATGGCTTACCAAAATTAGATGATTGAGTTAAATTGTCTGACTTGTAAAAAAAATTGTTTGAACTGTTGGCTGAGTCTTGCATGTTCTGGACTTAACAGTTCTACTTAGCAGTGAGTACATGAACATTCTGTGTCTCTTGGTGAGCCTCCAATGGGGATGTAGTAGTTTACTGACAATGGTAATGATACAAGCACAACAAATTGAGAGTGCACTGATATAGAGTCCTCTCAGCATTAAAAAAAAAACATGTAAGTAACCACAACCAAAAATTTAGGAGACAAGGTTTCATTCCTCCACTCACATGGAGAGAAATTTCAGATAAGGAAAAATGCACACTACTTATAGTCTATATATCCTAAATTACCATCAATTTAACTTGATTCAGTGAAAAACTTTTCAATGAATACCATTTGCCAGTCATCATGCTAGATGCTGAGCACCAAGATGAAGAAAACACCATTTCCAAAATGTTCAAATTATTAATAAACTAGAGATTAATGAGTATGTACCCACCAACTCTTATTTAGAACATTCACAAAGACTTGCAAATTGACAAAGATTTGGTACACCAAATCCATGGTGACACTATGTGCATGAGAAACAGTCCCATTAAAACATTCTTTGGAGAGCAGGCTTTGGAACCCATGTTTACTTTGACCTCTGAAATTCAAAAGCAAGCTCATTGGGAACTGAATAAATGTGTTTTGCATTTTTTCACTGAGGATGGTGGTGCACTAGTACTGCATTTCCTGGTAGCATCCTTTGTCTCATCTCCTCTGCCTCCATATTCTTGTGCCCCTATGTTGGGGCTGTCCAAATGCTGCCACTACTCAGTGTGGACAACTGCTCTCAATGTGCAGCATTTAGGAAGTGACCATGAAGAGTCCTGAAAGAGCCCTGAAAAAACTCCACACCAGAATGACAATCTCACTGCACTCTATCAGGAAATTCTGCAAGACCCAAGAATAAATGCACTGTGGAGAGTAAACAGAGGCTGAATACAAAAGCCTTCCTACATAGCATAAACTTCTAAACACAAAGTACACAAATAAATCAAATGCTGAGAAACACAACTGTACACGATTGGCATGGAAGGAATTTACTCAAGCAAAAAACTGCGTGGGACAATCTGAATTAAATGGACCAGAGTAACAAGATGGAGATTTATAATTACTGAATTAGGCGCTGTTTGACTAAAATGTCTAGATTCTGAATCCCCAGGTCACAACACTACTATCCTCCAGAAATAACCAATTCACAAATGTAACAGATCTCAAAAATAATGGCAATAAAGTTCTCTAAGAATAAATGTAATAATTTATAAGTATTTTATAATAACATGACAACCATGGCACAAATGACATAAAATAAGACCCAAAGAAATGAGGACAAATATACAAGAGGTGACTGAAACACAAGGTAAACGTTTAAATTTTTTTTTTTTTTTTTTTGCGGCACCGGGGATTGAACTCACAACCTTGCGCTTGCCGGGCAGGCACTTAGACCGCTGAGCTAGATCCCCAGCCCTACGTTTAAATTTTTTTTAAAAAACTTATTATGGTGAAAACCCCATTGTCAAGAATAAAAGGATTAGTGTATACAAAGCAAGGGGGAATGTTCAAAGGAGAATTAGTGGCAATCTGCCTTTCATTGTAATAAATATTTTTATTTAAATGTTCACTGTAATTTCATATTGCACCTCATGGACAATTTTCATCAAATAAAAACGCAATGGTGCCCTCATCCACTTTACTCACTGCATCCTGCACTGTGCAACTTCTAGTTCTTCCCCAAGACAAAATGATCGAGTAAGGTAAGCATTTTAAATTGGTTCAGGATGGTGAGGCAGCCACAACAGCACGACCGAAGACACTCATGAAAGTGGACTTTCAGAACTGCTGCAGAAAGCATGTTTAGAGTAAGGAAGAGTATCGTGAGGAGGACTACTGGCAATATGTCTTTTATTGTAATACATTTTTAAAGCTTAAACAACACATTTTGTGATCATGCTGCACGGAAATTAATTTCTACCAAATTTATGCATAAACACAAGATGACTGCAATAAACATTTTGAAAGGATTTTCAGTGGATCTTGAAACTATATAAACATCCCGCTAAGAAGTAAAATATCAATAAAAGTTAAATACTTGGGGAAAAAAGAATGAGGTGGAAGGATATGCTCATGATATCAAGACCTACTTCAGCTATTAAGCAGCAATGCATACGATTTACACAATAGGGCATTAGACAGGATATTAGACAGAGACAGACAGCAATCAAAAACAAGAGATCTCGGAAACAGAACCAAATACACTGGGAAATAAGAGTAGATGTCAAAGTTAGAAGACTGTGTCGCCCACTTTTTATCAATACAATGAACATACATGGAAGAAGCAACTTAAGGAAAGGAACAATTTGTTTAGGCTCACGGTTCCTGGGGTTTCAGTCCATAGTCGGCTGGCTCCACTGCTTTTAGACTAGAAACATTATGGCAGAAGGGAAGGGTGAAGGAAATTCGCTCATGTCATGGCAGCCAGGAAGCACAGAGGGTGACAGAGCCAGAGGATAAGGGGACAGGGTCAAAACAAACCCTTCAAAGCTATGCCAGGAGTGACCTGCAGCATCCAATTACACCTCGCCCCCTAAGAAGACCACTGAACTATGAACTCATCAGCGGATTGATCTACTTGATTAAGTTAGAGTCCTCCTGCTCTTACTCCTTCCCAAAAGCCCATCAGCTTTGAATAATGCTGCACTGGTGACACAGGAGCTTTGGTGGCACTACAGACCCAAACCATAGCAAGATCAACTAGTCCATTAACGCGGTGGACAGGTAGCTATGCAAGCAAATCAGGAAAGGACTTCAAACTTCTGTATTTTCTCTTATTTAGCAGCAAAATAAAAACAAAAGCAGCATGAAATATTGCATGATAATAAAAGAAAAAAGTATAGCACAGAATTTTAAGACTTTTCTATGTATTCGAAATACTGCATAATAACACAAAGACAGAAGAATTAGATACCTACATAGATCAAGATGTATTGAGCAATATTCTGTACTACTTCTAATAATTTCCTAAAAACTAGAAATGCAGAATTATTCTCTTATCATGACAAAGAGTATCTATCTCAAAACAATGTCATACTTAATGCACGCATGAAGAACTCACTTAAAATCAGAAAATGATGATATATCCATCATGCAAAAAAATACTACTCGAAAAGTTCCTTTTGGCAGGTAAACCAGCAGCAAAAAATAAAAAGGAAAAAATATTATAAAGAAGAAGACAAACATATTAGTTTTAGGTGAAATTAAATATCTAGTAGAGAAAAGAATATTGAAAGTTGCTGAATAAAATAAAACTCAGTAAAATACTGAATGCTTGATAAATATGTAGAAACCAGTGGCATGCTATTTTATCATTATTTCAGACATGCTACATCAAATAGAAAAATGCTTACATCCAGAAGTAAGAGAAACAAAATACCTAGAAGAAATCCTACCAAAATAGGCAAGAACTGTACAGAACAGCAGTGCTGCTGAAGAATGGGGTAGAACAAAACAGAAGAGAGAAGAGTAAGGTCAGGAATCACACATACAAATTTTTAAATGTTTCATGAAAAGACATCTCATAAGTAAATTGGAAACTGAACAACAATACAATTAGTAATACTGAGGAAATTGATATTTTGAAGGACAAATCTTCCTATATAGAAATAAGTATGAGGCAGGGGAGAGATGCAAATTGGTTAACGAAACCAAACTCCTTCCCTACTGGTTTCTTAGGTGTCCTCTTTTGCCTCAAACACATGCTCTCCAACCCCTCTGCTCCTCACCAGACTCACACCTAAGCCTCATTCAGAGTCTGCGTTAGGTATCAATTCCCCAGAAAGCCATCCTTGAACTCTCACAACACAGTCCCGAGACTGGATTTGACCCTTGCTTGCATACACGTGTCTGACTTACCTCATTAGACTGCACTGCCTATCCTTGTATTTAAAAGTTTTACGAGGTCCAGGGCCGTGTTTTAGGCATTGCTGTAACCTGGTGTATCGCCTTTGGAAGTCTAAAGGATGCACGCTCTCCGCAGCTTTCTTCCTATCACCTCTGCCCCAGTGGAGCCCTCACCATTCCTCTGCTGTGCCTCACGCTAAGTGTTGAGATTTCCAAGAGCACCTCATAGTTTTAGAGGTTGGATCTAAAATGTTTTCAGTCATTCAGTTACACTTTTCATAGAAATGGTGCACTAAGGAAAAGAAATCACATGAAGATATTCCAGTACTGACCCTCTGGTGACTCTTCAAATTCTGTTTTTTCTGCACTTAGGTTTTGTCTGCACTTCTTACTTACCGATTTAACTTGTAATGATGGGACCTTTCCTTTAAAAGCAATCGGCCTCGCTGAGTTCCTTTTCCTCCCTACTGTAATTCAGGATTTTGTCCTTAGCAAATGGCTAACAGATAACTACTGTGACTCACTTTGTCTTGCGTTCTTTTTTAGAGTCTTATTAAGTAGCTCATGGGCTGCATTGCAAACACTCGTAAATGGAGCACAGAAGACTTCTCCTTCTCCAGCCCACACACTCCCACCAGCACTTATGTGGTGGTGAATCCAAACTGTGCATGCTCCAGACAATACCTGAATCATTTCAGACCAGAGTTTCAAGTCTCCCTCATCCTCAGATCCCAAAGCTGTATAGGTTTGAAGGCAACACGGTAGAGCCATTCCCACACAACCTTGTGACTCTCTTCCCTGATTCTCTACCATTCCACAGCCACTACTTCAGTGCAACAACACAGTGTAACTGCACCGTTTCCCTACCTGAATGCACTCATGGGAGCTGACCCTGCCTAAAGCATAGCTTCACTGCTGCTGTTCTGTAGTCTTAAAGTGTCCCAAGACCTAAGTCACCATCTATGCCCCAGCCATCACTGGTGTGCAACCACTAGACTTTCTAGCAACACATAGTCATCATTACTCAGTGACAAAAATAAGCAGAATATTTCAGGTCCCTTGCATCTTTTGTGCTCTTTGGTCCTTCCAACTGGCCAACTGGCATGGTGTGGCCCTTCCCTCATTCTGCTGAAATTCTGCCTGCCCACCGCACCCACCTCTGCTTATGAAGCACAGCTCTGCCTCACTATCTCAGCCAGCTGGGCTCTCAGCTTCTCTGAGCACACACAGTACCTTCTGTTTCCTTAGAGGAACTATGTGCGACTCTATCATGAACTCCTCCACGTGGTTACAAGTTTGTCCCTCTTCTGTAGTGAACACTGCTTGGAAACAGCGATTCTGTTGTCATCACCTTTCCTTCTTTTACACCTTGCATGGGGATTTGTTCACAACAGATGTTCAAAAAAAAGACACCAAACTGAAGAGTCAGTTACATATTTTTAAATTCACTTATTTTACTTACATAGAAATGCTCATGTCTAGATGGTTCTACTGCCCTAATTTTTTCTACTGCTTTTAATTTTGCTCAGGACTGATAAGAGAACAGCAAAGTTCTTGATGCATCCAAAGTTTAAAATCACCCTTAAATTAATAATTAAAATACTATTGAACGCTAAACAACATGTTATTTTAAGGTGCAGAAAAAAATGTTACTATTGTAGGGTAAAAGAGTAAAATTTTGAAGGTAAGGCGAAAAGAATAGCATAAATTTAAGAGGTGCTCAATTAGCAGCGAAACAAGAGCAAGTCTTTCAGAAATCCACACAAACTGACAACCACATCTTCTCTTTTTAAGGAAGCTAGGCAAATCCTTAGCTATCCTGCACGAGGAAAGAATCCGACTGAACACTAAAGGAGGAATATGGTTCCAGAAATATATGGTTCGAAATCAGAAACAATTAGATGATGGTTTGATAGAAAGAATACACTCATTTCAGAATTTCCACACTTCATACACAATTCTTCTAGATCACTGGTTTTAAAGCAAGGATGCATATCAGAATCACATATGAAATTTAAAAACACCCACCCCATAACAACTAAATTATTGTTTTCCATTGGGGGAAGAGGGAATGTGCATACACGTTTTTAAATATCTACAGAAGCAATTCAGACTTACACTCCAGTGACAGATGCAGCAATAGTGGATACAAAGCTAAACAATATAAAGGGAGAAGGTCCTTAGGAAAAAAAAAATACAATTTAGCATACAAGCCTTCACAAATGAAGAGTCCTACACTTACCCTAACTTAGCCTCAAGGTAAATTTGCCTTTTGCTTTTATCCTTAGGGTGCTCTTGATTAGTGAACCTCTTCTGGACTGGACAAGGCATCACCATTCTATTAGATTTTCATTTTCAATAAAAAATAATTTTCATTACCAATAGAAAGATAATGACAAACATGATTTATTGAGCACTCATTTTCTCATTGCAGATACAGGTAGTCAGATACAGTGCAAATTCTTTCATGTACATACTTAAGTTTCAAAACAGCTATATGAAGTTTAAGAACAACTAATTACCCCTACTCTCTGAATGTGTAAACTGAGGTTACTGAAGAGAAGTAATGAGTTAAAGGTTAAATGGTTATTGAACATTTTGGCTGAGATTTAAACTCGTAACTCAATGGCTACGAAGACTTTGGGATGAAGATTACAGATACTGTTCCTCAAACTCAAGAGTTTTTCTTCACATGTGTAGCCAGTGTGGATCCATATGTAGACATGACATTCTCAAAACATTTGACTTTCACCTAGTCAGACTGGGAAAAGAATGTACAAGTGCACCAAAGATAATGCACCAATTAATGTAACTCACTCAAGGGTTATTCTGACATTTCATGTTAACGAAAGCATCACTCAACTTTAACTTGGCCAAGAATCCAAGTGCCTGCAGTTCAAACAGTGTTTCACAAGATGGCTCCCTTGCTATTTTTAGGTGCAACTTACACAATAAAATCCAACATTACAGTTTTGCATTTGCAAATCTATAGGTAGTCGCATTTTTTTCCTTATATCACTTTTTGAATGAGCTCCTATCAAACATTTTATGGTAGCAAGATACAGGTACACAACCCACAACTGCAAGTAGAAGTTGAGGGGAAATTCCCTTGCCAAAGAATGATAGTTATGCATCTACCTATTGTCTCCTAGCTTCCCTAAGAACAGCATGCTGGTCTCAAAGACCTTCTCCCTCCCCATATATCTCCTACAGCGAGGGCATCAAGCCATTCTACTTTGATTCTAAGTTTTTAAAGATACACATTGTTGGGACAGGTATATAGCTCAGCAGCGAAGCACCTGCCTGACAAGTGTGAGATCCTGAGTTCCATTACAGGTACCAAAAAAACAAACAAAACAAACAAACAAAAAAAAGACACACATTGTTGATAAAACATGAACACTCAGTGTTGGCCAACAAGCGTTTTTCTGAATCTCAAATCAATATAGAATTGGTCAAGGTGTAATAAAATTATATTTCTGTAAGTGTCTGTAAATTCTATTTAATGCCCAATGCTATTTAAATGTCTGATAATCTGATTCTCCTCTAATTCCTCATCCTGAGAGGTGAGAAAAATGATCCAATAACATCATGAAAGTGGGGAACTATTTTTGAGAAAGAAATTTGAGTACCTTAAGTTTTCCTGTGTATTGAGGATTATAAATCAGGAATCTGAACTTCTATATAATGCATTTCCTAGAAATCAGAATTTAAAGATGATTGTTGAAAGACTTTTACTATAGGAACTTAAGTATAATTTGGTATTATGTTTCTGACCTTGGTATCAAATAATAAACTAGATAGCAATAAAAATACTATGGTACCCATATATAGTAAAATCATCAAAACACATAACTTTTGTCATCAACTTGCCCCTGAAAGTAATATGCCATGTATAACAAACCCAAACCTTTTCTTTTTTTTTCACTTAAGAAATGCAGAGCCTCCTACCTTTCCTTTGTTGCCCAGGACTGCCTTTAAAACAACACTGAGATTCCCTCTCACTCCAGAAAGAATGGCTATCATCAAGAAATCAACGAATAACATGCTGGCTGGATTGTGGGGGAAAAAGGACCCTTCTCCACTATTTGTGGGAGTGTAGACTGCTGTAACCACTGTGGAAATCAGTGTGGAAATTTCTCAAAAAACTAGGATTGGAGGGCCCATTCAATCCAGCTATTCCTTTTCTGGGTATTTTCCAAGAAGAACTGAAAACATCATACCACAGCGATATATGTGCACCAATGTCTATAGCAGCACAATTTGTAATAGCTAGATCTTGGAAACAACCTAAATGCCCATCAACCACAGAACGGATCAAAAAGATGTGATCTTTTTATACAATGGAGTACTACTCAGCTATAAAGAAGGATAAACTCAAGGCTTTTATAGGTAAATGGATGCAATTTGAGACCATACTCATAAGTGAAATAAATCAGACTTCCATGTGCAAATATCGTATTGTCTTCCTAGTGTAAAAAATTGAAAGAGTAAGATCTAAAATGTACAACAGATATTGTGAAAGTGAAAGAAACTGCTCAAAAGGAAAGGACAACAGGGATGAAGGAAAGGAGTAAAGAAAGATCATATATATACACATACATGTATATATACACATGCACACACAAGACAGATAACTATATTACTAATCTCTGTTCATCAAAAAGAATGGCTTGTGCTTTCATTGATTGATCTTTTTTCATGCCAATATCTTCTAATCTGAACAACTACTTTGAAGATAACAATATGCAATATATTAACCATCACAATCTATTATTTTGTATTGAAATTCTGTATCATCATTTTTTTTTCATTTTAGTATTAAATTTTAAAAAGATGAATAAAAAAATACAGAGCCTGGTAGACAGAGATAAGCAGAATCTCTAAGAAAACTATGCTATTTTTGATTTTCAATAATTTTCCTTGATTGCAGACTCATTTGAATTTATTTTCAAGAATAATAATGGCAATAAGGCATAATGTTTAAAACAACAGATTTTAGAGAACAAAAGCTGCTTTTTTAAGTCCTAACTCTGTCACTTTGTCACTGAGAAAGTCATTTGAAAAAATTCTCTCTGTGCCACAATTTTTTCATCTTTAAAACAGCACTGAGAGTTACATAACATGCATGAAGGCATAAGTGTGGAGCATGGTGGATGGGAAATAGTCAATGACTGCCAGCTCGGTAGGTTACTCTCTTGGTCACAAGGCCAACTCAGGTGCAGGCACTGAAGACTGAAGAGTAAGTGCCTGCTACTGAGAAAAACAATGGTGGACAGAGATGCTAACGGTGATGGTGTTTTTCTCCTCAAATGCAGTTAAAGGAAAGAGGCTTTGAGCCAATGTTCCCTTTTCATGCTCTGCACATTATGCAAAGACCTGAGAAGAGCTACTGGATCTCTAATCAAATAAGCTCTAAAGTGAAGCTCTCTTTGCTAGCACAGTTCACCCTCAGTCTCACGGCCAAGCAGACACCAGTAGCTAACAGAACACTCTGCCTTCTTGAGCAGTGGTAAATGTAGCCATTCTTCACTTGTTATTTTATACCTGTCATAAGCTTGCAAGACAGCACCTCATTTGAGATGGCCTGTAATATTTCTACATTTGCAGTACAAAGTACCATGACTTGAGAGTGGGGGGCGAGCTGCTGAATTTCTTTACACAAAATCAAAAAATTTAAGAGTTGAGATGGGCAACAGGTTTCCAAGTTCTTACTACACAAATATGGAAAGTTGAGGCCAAGAAAATTGAAATGTTGGTAGTAATTAGATAAATACACTGGAGAGAAAAATGCAAAGTTTTCAATTGACTGCTGATATTTAGTTCAATTTTACTTGAAATCAGGATATAAAGAACTGTCCCTGTCTTGCCCATTACGTTGGAGCAGTAATTCAAAACTTAACAGGTCTTGTCAGTCTCAAATGGGAGAAGACATGAAAACAGCCAGTTTACCTGGAAAGGTACTGAACTAAGTGATACTCCAGCATTTTTGCTGGAAAGTGTGGTATTAGACTCCCAGATATTCTTTGATTTTGACAAATCAGTATCTTCAAACTAATTTGCTTGAGTATCATATGTTAGAAAACATACACTATGGAAAGACTCACATTCTACATGACTTTCAGATTTAAACACTATACCAAATAATTCCTGCAGTGACTGTTGGTGACAGCTGGTGACCACACACTACACCCCACTATGCCCCCAACACTAACCGGTGACGCTCCCTAGCTGCCATACCATTTCTCTCACACATTGTGAATGTAGACCTACACTCCCCAGTGCAAACTTTACAAATAAGAGTGTTGAAGGGCACATCAGAGACGTATTCCACAGTGTTTCAAACTGGTTTTTTTGGAAATGACTTGTAGAAACTATTTTTCCAAAGGCAATAATTCTGACTTGGAGAAACTAGTTGCCTACAACCACAGTGGCCGGACCCTTCTGAGGAAAGTGGAGGCTGAGGGCGCAGTGTCTAAGCTATTCAGGGAAGAGACACAGATACCATCAGTTCATTCACAATCTATGATAAACACACACAGCTTCATTTCCTCAGCATATGAGTCCATACAGTACAAGTCTGCTACATGGAGCCATCAGCATCAGAGGTCAAAGGTTAGAGGTCAGAGGTTACAAATTCCACCATTGATAGCCTGCCCTGTGGGCTTAAAATCACCTGCCCATATTTCCTGCATGACTCAGACACATGGTTCTATCTCTCAATGCCTCAGTTTGCTTATGGGTTTATGGGCTGGTATACGAATGGAATCTTAACAGTCCCCTTGTATCCAAGAGGAATGCATTCCAAGACCCCCAGTGGGTGCCTGAAACCCCTCCTAGTACTGAACCCTGTATATTCTGGTTTTTCCTCATACACACATGCCAATGGTAAAATTTAATTTATAAATTAGGCACAACAAGAAATTAACAATAACCGATAAAAACAGAAACTTTCAACAACACACATTCATAAAAATTATTTAAAACTTAAAATTTGTTTACATCTAGAACTTTCCATTTTGTATTTTAGACCAATGATGGCAAACTTTTTAGACCTTTCAGTGATACAAATAGCCCGCTGCAGCACGTGTGCCATAGGTTTGCCACCGTTTTAGACCATGACTGACCATTAAGAAAGAAAGAAACAAACAAACAAACCATGGAGAAAGAAGTATTATTATAAACATGAAGCACTTGAAACAGTCCCTGGCACATAGCACATGCTAAATACTCTTACACAAGAGACCACACAAAAGACTAATCTCTTAAATTGAAGCCATAATTTTCCTGATCTCTTAGTGTCGCTTGGATTTTATGGGTTTCACCAATCTACACATCTTACTCATTTCCGTTAAGCAAAGAACCACCAATAATCCACGTGGTAACTGTTGGTGAGCATATGCTATTAATTCTTTTTGTTGACTGGACCCTACCTCAGGGGGAGCTTCGCATTCGGAAGGAATTTCCTTTGCTGTCTACAGCTGCTCTGCTACAGCTCCCCTCTGAGAGCAGAGCCTGTGCGGCCAGCCCGGAGCCCGGAGGAGATGGTGGGAGGAAGGTCCACCCCTCACTCAGACCGGAAACATCTGACCTGAAAAGAAGGAACTCAAGGCGGAGAATCGACTGGGAACAAGGAACTGTGGTAAAGCTATGCACTTTGGGTGTATTTCCTCAGTTAATTCCCAACGTCACACGCTGGGGAGGTGTTTTCCAATGTACTTATACCGAGGCACTGGGTGTTTAAGGGCAACGCGGAAATGGCACCTCCAGTGTTTAAAGGCCGCTCTGTCCAACAATCTAGAAACTGCTTCATGAAAGTTAGATAAATATTTACTCATTGAATAAATGAGTGATTCAGAAGAGAATACCTCTAAAAAAGGACACACTGTAGGACCGGGAGCATGCCTGGAAGTCACTGTTAAGAAAATGTCATCATATCTATAAATCTGGAGATGGAAGTCAACAAAAAATGAATTCACTAAGATTTAAAGACAAAATTAATTTTACAGAAAGGGAGATGGGGAAGATAATAGAAGATGCAAAAGAAACGGAATATGTAAATGCAAAATTAAAATCCGCGTTCCAGATAAGAGCAGAATAGAAATGGCAGAAATTCTAATCAATGCATGGCTTACGAATACAAAACACTTCCCAGAATTGTAGAACAAAAAAAGGTAGAAGAATTTTAAGAGGTAAATGACAGAACTGAGAAAGAAGCAACACCACAAAAATTACCAGAGGTGTTAAATGTGGAAAAACCGAATCATCAAAATAGAAAAATCAAAAATACCACTAAAACTTTTTCTAAAAACAACTAATTGAAATAGAGAAAGATTAAAAGGAAAAATCTGTCTTTTAAAAAAGTGAAAAAGGCAGTTGTTCAGAAAACAAGTTACTAATAAAGGATGGAAAATCAAAATCAAGCTAGTATCAAGCTTCTTCTGCATATCAGTATAAGTCAAAACACAACACAGAATTATTTACAAACAGGAAAAACTGATCCCAGAATTTTATCCCAAACTAAATTATTTCATGTATGAAAGCAAGAGAAAGTCATTTGTAAGTATGCAAATATTTCTTAGACTCAAGTACTTTCATTTAAAAAAGTATCTGAGGATAAAATAAACTAACTGTGAAACAAACCTACAGAAAAACAAGATAAACATATGATACACAGCGTTGTTTTCCAACAATTTGAGGGACACATGCTGGATCTTCCATGGGACAACAGAACAATTTACAAAACAGAATCACCTCATCTATAGAATAAGACAATAACACTTTTCATAAGATGGTAGGTATAACTGGTAGGTATTATAAATGGCAAGGAAATTAAATAATGGCTTTCTGTATCTTTGAAGTTCATATTAAATGAGTTGAGTCATTGTTTTATTTTTACTTTGAAAGATGAAAAAGTCATTCAGTGACAGATATCTTACACCAACAAGCTCACATTTCTAACACCCAGAAAGACCATGCATGCTGGCATGTTAAATATCTCTAGAAGTCACTCATTATGGTATGACAGCATTGATGTTAAGCAGATATAGGCAAATCACAATAAAGAAATACAGCCCTATTTTCCTTTTTTA
>RJWT010027172.1:0-15587 GCA_004365215.1 Cuniculus paca | reverse complement strand
TAGCATGGACACAATATCAGAGACAGAAAGAGGTTTGTCTTGTCCCTTGCTTGCTTTGCTACATTTTGCCTGCCATGAACTGTTTTTCCCCTATGATGCTTGTCTGCCATACCATCCTGCCTTAGAACCAGCCAACTATGGACTGAACCACTACAAACTGTGAGCCTAATAAGCCTTTCCTCCCTTAACCTTGGGTGTCACATGTTTTGTCTCAACAATGAGAAAGTAACTAAGATAAGTGGGTAGTTTATACCACTTGGACACACTGAACAAAGGGACAACTCATATTCCAGGGGAAAGGCACAGTGAAACAAGGTGAGATTTCATCACACTATTCATTAGAGTACCCAGTTTAGAATTTATGAGTTATTTATTTCTAGAATTTTGCATTTAATGTTTTCAGAATGCAATTAGTACCTGAAACTATGGAAAGTGCAATTGTGCATAAGGGGGTTACTATATACTTGCATAAATTAGTTGACTAAGGACCCATAATCATGTACTACTTGCATAGCACATTGCTACATGCCATGAAAGACATAAAACAGAAAATGTAAGAGCCGCGTTCTCAACAACCTAACTCTCAACATCTATTTTTATAAAGCTTCATTATCACCCTGCTTCCTGATCTTCACCAAGTATTTTGAAACTAATTTAATTACCCAGAACCTTGCTTATAATAAAGGCTTCCCAAAAATGGAGTATTAAAAAATGTCATAAGTTCTAGCTCCTTGTCCCAGTTAATCTAGTAAAGGCACAGTGAAATATTATCAGCAGTAGACTTCATTTTTTTGACTGCTTCAGCCACAATAAAGAGATTATGAAAATTCTAAATGCCTTGCAACTTAAAGCATATAAACTCTATTTTTCAAACTCTATGAATAGCTAGAAGAAGCAGCTAAAAGTAAAGGCAAGTAGGGAATTGTAGAATAAAACTTTCATAAAGTCTCTGAGATGTCTAGTGAGGAAGTCTCAGGGCTGACTGTTTGGATGATTTAAAACCTTAAACACCATTTTGTTGACACATAATTCTTTTATATATTTTCAGTATATAAATTGTGAGCTTCTCTAAAGGATACACAGTTTTTCACAGCAAAAACAAAGAAAAAAGCCTCTAACTTTTATTACATTGTAAGCACTAGGTAACTTTGCAAGCAAGTAACCAGGTTTATGAAATCATGTAAGTTAGCACTCTGTGAATCGTGTGACAGGAAGCATTTCCTGAGTAGACTTGCTATTGACACTTATCTAACCATTTTCCCATTTAATATTTTTCCTTGCGGTTGTTAATGTGCCTCAAAAATATGGAAATGTGAAAACCAATAGATTCCGTGACTACAAATTGGATAGTAACTACAGCAGACAGGGTTTCCTCTGCCCTTTGGGACCCCAGAAGGTTTTGAACAACAGCCTGTCAGGATTTGCTCCACTGAAGGAAGCCTATCTGGATCATAGGTTAGATGATGTGGGGCTCTATTTTTAAATTAGGAAAGAACTGATGCTCAATTTTTCCAACTTTGTTAGGCTCAATCCCATCTAAGTTGGCTATCACCTGTACTGTGAGAAAAGAATAGTGTCTCCTAAAATACTTGCTTGAGAAGTCAGATAATTATAAGCACTTATTCATCCATTTATTCGCTTATTCAGCAAGTATTTGTTGAGCTCCTATTATGTCCAAGGATAGTTCTTAGTGTCAGGGATATAACAGTGAATACAGTTGTATCTGTTCAGTGATCGAGTTGCATCTTCATGCAGCTTACATTCTAACAAGAGAAACAGGTAAGAAACAAATAGCCACTAGTTTCATGTCTAGGAGTTATGAATTTTATGAAGAAAAATAGAGCAAGAGAAGGGGCAGAGAGTGATGGGAGATATAATTTCAGATGTAGTGGAGGGGAGACTGAAAATCAGAAGTGAAAGAATAAGCCACGTGAGTGTGACGAGCAGGAAGAGTGGCACAGAGGACCTGCCCAGCAGCATGTGATATCCCTTCCAGGAGAATTAAGGAGCCAGCATGAGGAAAGTAGGAAAATAGGAAGGCAGAAAGTCAGGCTTTGTAGGCCTTGGAGTTTTGCTGCATATGCTGGGAGACCATTTTAATACATAGACAGGCTTCAGTTTTTAGCTAGAATTTATAAACCTGAGAATGAATAGTCTAGGGTTTATATCCCTCAAACAGGGCTCATGCTATCAACCCCAGGCTCACAACAGTTTTTCAATCGATTCTCCAAATCAATTCAAAACTCCACACTTGAGGAAAGTTAGACTTTTCCTTTAACCACAGCAATCTATCAAAGATTTATCAACCTCAGTGACGGATCTTAAAAATCAACTGACGGCTCCCCATCAATAATGGTTATTCTCAGGGCATGATTAAAGGTGAGAATCAAGAAGAAGCCATTATCCAACCCAGTTCACAAGTGTCCAAAATGGAACGAGACTCTTCTAAAATTTAGCCTATACCAGATTAACGCATATCGAGACCCTAGGGTGGTCATACCATCAAACTGGGAAGAATTTTTTAGACCTAGTTCAACAAAGCAAAAATCTGGTGAAAAAAAATCAATGTTTGAAGATTGTGTTTTACTGTTTTCATGTATATACAACCCAACTTTTAATAAGGTATTCCTAAGTAAAAGTACTTATTGGATGACTCATTAATAACAAATAGTGTTCATATGTCTACCAATCATTGAAATTTGAAATACTGGTGCGTTTCAAATGGCACAAGTTCTTGTTATGGTAGGTTAACAACCATTTTAAAAAATTCCTGGGCTGGAGATGTAATTCAGTGGTACAACACATATCAAGGCCCTAAATTCAGTCTCCAGCACCAGGAGAAAAGAGCTCCCAAATCTCAGAGGCCTAATTCCATAAAATTACTTCTTGCCCTAAGCACAGTCAAGGTTGGCAGGGAGGCTTTGGCTATATGTCACCGTGCAGCTATCCAGGGACCAGACTCCCTCTGTCTTATGATTCTGTCTTCCTCTAGGTCTTTGGGCTTCTTTGCACACAGCCAGTAAGTGGGAATGTGAAAATGCAAAGTTTCACTGCTTGACACCCAACATCAAGGCCCTCCGTCCCCTTCACTTTCCTCCACCTTCACAGTTCATTCCTTCTTGGTATCCTTTGCTGATTTCTCTTCTTCTCACTTACTTCTTAACATTAGGAGATGACAAAGGGTTGGGGGAATTCTAGGGATCCATCCTGGAGCCTCCTGCCTCCTTTGTCTAGAGTCATGGTCCTAAATAATGTTTTTCTGTTGACCCCTCCAATTTAACATCTCTGTTTGGAGTTTCCTTTCTAAACTCTAGACTTTTATATCTACCTTCCTATAACAGATGCCTTCAACTCAGTATCTCCAAAGCTGACTCCTGAGCTTTCCCTAAAATCTGCTTCACTTGTCACCTTACCCATGTCACTGGGTACTTTCTTCCGGTCACTCAGAGAGAATCTTTGTGGGTAGTATCGAGTCCTCTCCTTATCCTCCATCTCCTGTTCTAGCTTCAGAATATGTTCAAATTCTACGCCCTTTCCCTGTGTTACTGCTGCCACCTGATCCTGGCCACCATAATTTCTGGCCTATGTTACTAATATGATCTATCCTTGATTTTATTCTTGATCTTCTTCAGTCTTTCTTAAGATAGCTACTCAAGTGATCCTTTTAAAAGTGTAAATTAGATCATACCCTTATGTTCAAAACTCTGCAGTTCTTCTATTTCCCACTTCACACAGTAAAAACCACAGTTATTTCAAGGATTACAAGGCCCAGTGCTGACTACCCTGCTTCCAGAAATCCGTCCGCATCACTGACTTCCATCTTCCGCAGTCTGCTTCAGATAGGCTGGGCCTCATTACTAGGACATGCCAGGCACATTCCTACCTTAGCACCTTCACTCCAGTGAAAATGCTTTTACTTCCCATATTGACCTGATTAATCTCTTTACTTCCTTCAAGTATTTGCTCAGTTATTCTTCTCAGTGAGAGTATGCCTGCCCAGCTCTTCCCTCCTCCCACTCCACTACAAAACTCCTCAGCTACCTTACTAATCTAGATTTTATTTTGTATACTCCGCTTACTACCTTATAGCATGCTATATAATTACTTTTGTTATGTTTCTCATCTTTACTTTCTATCTTATTATCTAAGATTTAAACTCCAGTGAGAAATCTTTCCCTTCCTTACTTAAAGATGATTCCCACTTATTTAGATCAATGCCTGGCAATAATATTACTTAGTAAATATTTTTGAATGAATGAAGGGCAAATGTCCTAGTAGAAGTAATAGAAAAACTATATGTCAAATTTTTGTCTGACATCCCAGTACTGATCTTCTGCTCTTATCTATGGTAGCCTCTATTTCCTGCCTCAGTTGGATCAATGGACTCTGCATTTCTAATCCCCATTTGAGCCAGCTACTGCAGTATCATGGGAAATACAGCATGAGCCATTAGGATGTGGGCCAGATGTTCCTGGACTCACTATTTGGATGGGTTGATCTTTTGCAAGTCAATTTTTAGTCCCTAACTTTCTTAACTTTAAAATGACAATTATAATAGTACTTTAACTGTACAACATTACTGATTTTGTTATCTTTTTCTACCTCCTCTCAACTTCTCCATCAATACTCAGACTCTCCTACTATATTTTTCCCGAAGAACAGTACAGATAAATTGATTGATGGACAGATGATAGAATAGATAGACAGATGGATAGATAGATACAGAGATACATAGCCAGATAGATAGATAGATAGATAGATAGATAGATAGATACATAGACACATAGATATATAGATACATAGTACATAGATACATAGTACATAGATAAGCAGTGTTCAGGCAGGCTGATACCTCTCCCCAGAAAGAGAATAAGAAGACAGATGCATGGAAAAAGGATCATGATTGGCCTTATTCTTTGTACTGTTACCTGCCTTCTTATCTCATCAACAGCTATGTTTTGTCTGTCCTGAAATTTATCTGCCCTACATTATTCTAAAGGTGGCAGACATTAATTTGGAGATTCTTTCTATGTCTATATCCTATTGGTTGTATATGTCTACAAGACAGGGAAGAGAAAGAAGAGAAAGAGGGGGAGAGAGAGAGAGAGAAGGAATTGGCTTATTCAGGTATAGGGACTGACAGGTATACAGTTCATAGGACACAATGGCAGCAGGCTGGAGGAAATTCAGGTTGAGTGTTGATATTATGGTCTTAAATCTAAATTTTACAGGTCAAAGTAGGCAGAAGGCAGTAAACTCAGCAGGGTTTATATTCTTAGGCAGTGTTTATAGACCATAATCTTTTTTGGCTTTGCTTTCGGTAGTAACTGGGGGGTCACTGGCATATTCTAGGCAAGTGCTCTACCACAGAGCTGAGTCTCTCCACCCACAATGTGCATAACCCTCAACATCTCTAACTATGACTTTGTCGGAAGTAGTCACTGTGGGTGTAATTAGCTAAGGTGACATCACACTAGAACAGAGCAGGCTTCTGTTTCAATGACTGAAAACAAAGACATGCACACAAGGAGAACAAACATACTATGAAAAAATTAGGACTCTGCTACCAGAAGCCAAAAAATTACCTTCTCTAAAGTTTTCAGAGAGAACATGACTGATAGCTTGATCTTAGGCTTCCAGGCTTTAGACTGTGAGAAAATAAATTTCTATTATTTAAGCCATTCAACCTGTGATATTTTGTTATAGTTCTGCTAGCAAATGAATTTAACCACTAACTTGAATTTCTTCCTTTCTCTTTCAGTCTTTAATGGATCACCATATCCTGTCTAGCCTAACATTGAGAACATCTTTCCATTCTGGTTTCTTGTCTCCTTTTATTCCATACCATTATCATCTCTCACCTTGGATATGATAACATTCTGTTAAGCTGGACTCCATGGATTTAGTTCTCCTGCAGTCCTTTCTTTGCATTGCATTGGTTCCAAACCTCTCTCTCTCTCTCTCTCTCTCTCTCTCTCTCTCTCTCTCTCTCTCTCTCTCTGTGTGTGTGTGTGTGTGTGTGTGTGTGTGTGTGTGTGTGTCTGTTACTAAGAATGGAACTCAGGGCCTTTGTGTTGAGCTACATTCCTCAGTTCTTTTTTCTTTTTTTTATTTTAAGAGAGGGTCTCACCAAGTTTCTAAATTCTCCAGGCTGGGCTTGAGGTTGCAATCTTCCTGTTTAAGCCTCCCATCAAAGCCTCTTAAAATATAAGTGCAATCGTATCTCCATCTGGTTGGAACCTCCACTGACTTTACCTCACCAAGATGTTACTGCTGGAGCCAGGTGTGGTGGAGCATGCCAGTAATTCCAGCACCTGTGAGGTTGGCGCAAGAGGATCATTGCAAGTTCAAGACTAGCCTGGGCTATAAAGTGAGCACATGGCCAGCCTGAACTGCATAATGAGACCTTGCCTCAAAAAGACAAAAAAAAAAAAACAAAAAAAGATGTTACTGCTGGATTCCTTAACATAGCACTCAAGGGTTTCATAATCTGGACCCAACTTTGGTTTTCGGTTTTGCCTCCACTTTGCTTCTTTATACTGTACCTCTTAACCATGTCAAAATCCTCCGCTTTTTAGACAGTCTATGAACTTTCATGCCACTGACCTTACTGTCTGATCTCTTTACTCTCATGTAAACTGTATGCTGTGTTTTTTTTGGTTTAATGCCTTTTCCAAATGGCCTCCCTCCCATTGTCCAATGCAATGCTTCTCTTCTCATCCCAAGTTTAAATCAGGCTGGATGTCAGGAACAGGAGAGAGGTTTGCTGTTAGTCCATAATTCACAAATAATGTGTGGTGGAAGAAAGCAAAGATTGGACCCAAAAGAGGGAAAAAGGAAATAAGTTTAAAAATACAGTGGGAGACAGTGGTATAGAGCTGGTAAGAGTTTGGAATTGATCTCTGCTGCAGAATCAGCTTTATAGCTTCTTGAACAAACTATTTTACTGTGACTCGGGAATTCCTTGGAGAAGTGTCTTAATACCTTTGTGCATACCCTTGTGCTCAGGAATGTTAGCCAAGCTGATGTTGCACACCATTGGCAAAGCTTAATTCTAATAACCAAAATACACTGACTTGTTTAAGTACATTGAATAATGAAAGAAGGCAGCGCTATACAGAATAAAACTCTGGCAATGCAGTTGTTAGATCTGCTAAGACTACACACTTGCTACCAGATGCTTAGGAAAGAGAGAAAATTATAATTCCAACTGGTCAGTGGTCAGAAGGTAATATTCAAAACATCTCACCACATGGATAAACAAGAAAATAATTAGAAATCAAAATGTTAGAGAATTCTGCAGTGAGCATGAGTGTAATCCACAGGATAAACAACACTTGGTTGACATTTGACTGAATAAATTAAAACCCAAAGTAATTTGAATAAAAATTCAAGACATGTATCAGAGAAGTTCAGGACAGGACACAAAAGATGAAATCTTTCTCTTGTCATTCAAGCTCTACTGAATTTATAGGTAGACCTGGAAACAAAGGTCAAAGGACTTCTTTATTATTTTTTATTTTTTGTATTACTATCCTACAGCACTGTGGGATAAAGTTCATTGTAACAAGGACATAACTTGACTCTTGAGAAATCCATTAAGTTAAAAGGTGTATATTCAAGATAGTGTGTGAGTGAAATTACCATACTCACAGCAAATAAAAAGTCAATCCAAGCCATCCGCCTTGTCTCAGGTTTCCTTGAAACAAGATTAATAACAACAAATCAAAGACACCCTAGCAGCCTTTCACTATACTCTGTAACAGAAAAACAAACCCCATCTACCCAGTTATGATGCAGGACATGACACACACATTAAGGTATGTACATGCGCACACACACACACACACACACACACACATAATGGTTTTTCCTGGACAAGGATTTTAATTTTATGAAGTTTACAGAATTGACTCTACAGTTGATTTTTTTTATCCTGAAGGAAGTATTTTCTGTAACACAGATAGTTCTGTGAAACTTTCTCCAAGTTTGAGTATGTTAGATTTACAAACAGCTTAGTCTCAGCAAATCTTACTTTCCATGTTCGAAACATTTACTGTATTTTACACAAGAAAAGTAGTTTCTATTTCTAGACAACTTAAAAAATATCTCAGTGGATGTTTACATCCCTAGCGTGACCACAAGGATTGAGGGTTCCAGATTGCTCCAAAAGCCCTTGCTTATGTAACTGATGCAGTTAGTACCTAGAAGGGGAAAAATCACAGATACTCAGAATTCCGATTGGAGAGAATACAGGGTAAAAGGTTTGTCCTGATAACCAGTGAATATACAGCAACTCGATGATAGTACAGAGTGAGTGAGCAAAGCCATGGCCTAATATATCAAATCCATCAAGTAAAATAATTACATTCATATCAATTATTGGTCTATTAGAAATAAAGACCTGGTGGAAGGACACTATCCAAAGGTGAATGTCTAGTGCTTTTGAAATAAATGTCTTATCTCTGCCTTGGCATTTTCTGTACTATCAAAAGGCTATTATCCCATGACAGTTCCATTCCACAGATATTAACATTAGATACCAATTCTTTCTAAAGACTCTTTACAACTCTTTGTCTCATATGGTGGGTTTGCCAAATGTTCTTCACATTTCATTAATAAATTGACCCACACGAATCCCTTAGGACTCTGAGGGGAAATTAAGTTTCATTCTTTTTCTTCTTCTATTTTAATTAATACTATTAAGAATGAAAAGATGCTATCAATAGATCAATCAAGTCTAGTAAATTAGGCACACGGTTTAAATGAAATAGCATTAAATGGAAAGACTATATTAATAAATATGGCTGCATGATCTATTTAGCTATACTTAGTGGTTATATATCAACTGTTGTGCTAAGAGTTTTATACATTTTTGTACATATAAAAATCCTATAAAACAAGTGTTATTTGTCAGGTTAGAGTCAAAAAAAAAAAAAAACCACAGCTTAGGCTGCTTACATAGTGCTGAGTTTAGACCCTAGGTCTTTTTTAATTTCAAAACCTGAGCTTGTAAACATTCTGCTTTATTGTCTTTTAGGTGATATATTCTAGAAATGTCTCAAACACTGATTTTAAAATCATATAGGCATTTCATGCCTCAGTTTCCCTAATAGTGAAAATGAAAACAGATTGATGTCAGTGCTTTGTTAGATGATTGTAACCTCCTAAGTAACTGGGAAGACTAGAAGTTAAATCTTTAGGCTATAACTAAATGTAGTGGCAAAGAAATGAAACTATGTCATTCAAAGATAGAGTCAGATTACTGTCTTACTAGATCATGGTATTTTCTAACTTCTGTTTTATCAGTTGTTCCAGGTTGATATTAACTTATGATTTATAAAATACAATACAGGCTAGAGATTTAGCTCAGTGGCACACAGCCTGCCTGGCAAGCCTGAAGTCCTGAGTTTGATTCCTGGTAACTCCCCCCCGCACCCATGCAATACAGTACAGATCTCTATCGTCTGTAGAGAGACGTAGTCAAGTTTGTTCCAAACAAGAGCTAGAATGGAAATGACCAGGTGTGCCTGAATTTTAGTTCATTAAATGCTTAATATCTTCCTAAATTTACCTTTCATTTGATTTTACTTTTTAGCATAGGAAAATGCATCTTAAATTCCTTCAGTTTATGGACTTTTGAATTAATAGCTATTGTCTATGTATCCTCTGGGATGTTCAGAAGGGAGGAAATTGTAACAGAATAATTATAAATCTAAGAAAGTCTCCACATATGAATTTTTGTCAGTAGCCCCAAAACAAGAAGAAAATCAGATTCTGGTTGTTGTTTTTTTTCCCAAATCTAGGTCTGCTTTTCAACACATGTGATTGAGAACCTGAGGGTATGGAAGTATTAGCAGAGTTACCCTGGATTCCTTAAGACATTATAGACCCATACAAATTAATTTTCCTACTTATAGGTAACAAAGACAGATGAGGGAGATTAAGTATCAACAATACTTGTGAGCTAAAAGTAACTGTGAGAACCTACTGGCCCAACTCACTGCCTTCTGGCAAGTGACTGTTAAAACTTTCAAGGTAAGTAAGGATGGGGGTCTGAACTTTTAAAAATGGAACATTTTAAGGGGTTGTTGTCCTACCATAGAGAAAGTAAGGGAGAAAATTTTATGAAGATGCTCAAAGGCAAACCAAGTTTCCTTTATCCTTCCTCCGCCTTTCATTGGGTAACATATTGAAACAGCAAATTGGTTCTTCCCAGGTTGAGGTAGACAATGCCAGTGTCAACCCCTCCATTTCCCAATGTGGTTTCTCTCTGCTTCCCTCTGTGGTAAGTAGCTTCCCTACACATTCACATCAGACATTTCTGCAACTTAACTTAAAAGCATAGCATCCATATTATTTTTAAATTCCTAATATTAAAGTGGTTCCATTTATCAGTATGATTTTTATTAACTTTTTGGAGCCTAAAATCTTTTCAGAGTACTTAGGATATCTACTTTCCATTATGATATTCATAGCAAATTATGGTTTGCTTCTGAAGAATTGATGTATAGGTAGTTCAGGGAATTCATCTGTTGCATAGGTTGAGGCTGCATAACTTTATACACACAGCAGTTTGAATGTAGTGGAAGGATGGAGGAAGAAGTGAGGCTAATTCCCTCATTGTAAAAGTTAATCTCAAAGAAAACTGGATGATAAAAGCCTTAGATTGAATAATAGATTCTCCAATGGATGGAGTAGGGGAGAGAAAGTGAAAAGGAGGAAGTTGGCAGTGGGGAGAGGAAGAAAACTATTTATTCGATTATACTTTAATTCCAAGTCCCTTGTTCCTAGCCACTTCTTCAGGTAAAGTTTTGTACAAATTATTTTTGGCATATGCCTATGAAACTTATGTGCAAGAAAACTAAACCATCAAATTGCATTAAAGCTCTGGTCTGACAATTTAAGACGAAGATATTCAGAGTGAAGGTTGCTTCTCAATCCTTTAATCATCTGTTATGTCCTGACATTCTAAGGGTCTCAGAAGAGTGCATGACAAATAATGTTCCATATGTGCAGCTAAAACTATCCTCAACAAGGGTAAGTGACAACTGAAGCACCCTGGCTCCAAGTGATTAATATCAACACACTGGAGCCATCTCTTCAGTGACCTACTTGACAGATAAAGTCACACAGAAAAAAACAGGAGCTGGTTTGGTTGCACGACCCAGAGCAACTGCACTGATCTCCACCCTCCTGGGGGTGCTCACAGTTCACATATTGTGCAAGTTTATCTGGAGGCTTTTGCACACAACTGTTGGTTATCTCCCTGTGAATTATCCAAACCAAAATCCAGTACTCTTGCTTCTTCTCCTCCCCCAACTTACCAGGGTGTAATTACTGAATGAATCCATTAACTATCATACTTTTTAAAAATTAGAGACATTAACCTCCCAAGGCATCTTACAGCATAGTTCAAAACTGGATCTACCTGAGTCTTCAGTGCCTCTGGATTATCTGTGCCTTTCCAAGCACAAAGATATTTGGGAAGGGCTGCCACATAGGTGGCTATCAGCACAATTCCATTGTGCTTGCTTTCCTGTAAGACACACACAAACACTCAGATACACATATCACCATGCATACTGCAGATATCTGAGTAGCCAGGCAGGATATTATACTGCATGAGTTCTAAGAATATTGTTGTATTAACAAGAACACAAAGTTGAAAATTATCCACCAGTGTACATGAAAATAAGTACATTTGGTGTTTGAAGAGGAGTTCACTTCTGATGATCACAGCAAATTATATATCTTTTGTGGTTGAAAATAATAATGTTTTGCTATTGCTAGACATTTATAAGCACTCTGTTTATAGTATGACCTCTCTGTTGAGTTTTGTTTTTAACTGTTCAGTCATAAAAGGGTAAATTCTTCTGTAGATCCACTGTGGGAATTTACGTGTGTGTGCGTGCTACTGGAATATCTACAATGACATGATAAAATTTTTTCAGATTTAAATGCACCCTCAATCACTATAAGAAATTATGCCAAACAAGTTAAAATATATTCAACTCCTTACAGGGAAATGTTTTAAAAGAAAATTGTGCTTTATTTAATGAGAGCAATGTTTTGCTACAAAAAGAATCATTTTTATGCTTCAACAATCAAATATTTTCTGTTATGTGCATGTGTGACATGAATGTACAATTTGGGGCAGTTATTCAAAGTCAAATCCCTAATATTCTTCATTGCTCTTCATTCTATCACATCGCACCCTTTTCTTAATCACACTATATGTAGTTGCTCATATAAATTCTGTAACTGAAAAGGGAAGGAGGAAATCTAACAGAAAATTTCTTGCCAGATGGAGAAAATTGAAACATTGCCCTTGTTTCTTTGCCAGCACAGATCCATTTTGACAAGCTGGAAATGATTTATGGGGAAAAAAACGTATTTACACTGGCAGAGATGTTATTAATTGCCATACAATGTTCACATTTTTGCATTGTTTTGTATATGATTGCTTACCAGGCTTAAATATACAGTCCAAATACGTGGGGTTTTTTTTTTGCATGCTGATTATTATATGACACACAAACTTACAATACATGATGCATGCTATAAATTTCATTTAAACATTCACAGGCATCACAGAAAAAGCAAGACAATATAGCAAATCTATAAACAACATTCAGAGAAAACAAGCCATTATGTGTGTTTTGATACATAAGGGCACCCATGGATGCAAATAGTTTTAAGAGATTATGTACAGTATATAGGAGTTGGTGAATCATATAACACTCTTGATGCATAAAAATATTATTTTTATTATTTTTCAGAGTAGCTGTTGCTATATGAAACTACTATTAAAAGAAGAACCAAAAATGTTCGAAAATGAAAATATTAAAACAATATATAATTTCCAAGTTAGAGCATTTTGCATCATAAAAGACTTCTAGACTTACTAACTTCTACAACAGAAGTTGGGAAGGTATTTTTAATTGCTTTCAATAAATGATTTAAAAATAATAATATCTTTGGAGGAGATTTTTCCTCCTCATATACATATGCAGTCATAGGAAAAAGAAAAATTAGGCTATTTAGTGAGAATAAAAGCAATTTCAGTAATGACAAGGCAATTAATCATAGGGACTGACCATTAGTTGTCTACCTGTTTATTGGTCTTACAATGCTGTCACTTTTTACACTAATGTAGATGGATATATTTAATACTACTTGCAATTCCAGATTTTAATCTCATATTAGAAAGATGTTCTCATATAACAGCTACTTTGTCTGGGAATCATTTATAACATATCTGTGTCCATTGAGGACATTCTAAGATACCCTTATTCTAGTTATGGAAATTAATTTTGAAGGTCTCAATTTCAAGCAGGCATATCAGTATTCCTATAAGCATTGGTACATAGCTGTCCCCTAGGTTTAATGCTTTAGTAGCATAGTCTCATTGCAATTAGTTTTATGCTCCTTAAATGTAAATCAGATGTAAGTCTCTATAAACACTCACTCTCCGTAGTGTTTTGCAGAGTGTTTCTATTGTATTGGGTTACTCCAGGAGGCAAGTAATTCTAAATATGAAACAAAACCATGTGTATGTGCCAAAACTATAATTTAGCTGTTTATGATTTACTCAATTCCATTTTTACTTGGGAAAATGAATTCAATATGTCCATTTGAAATTAGTTCATAAATAAGAGCTTATTGCGAATGATTAATGAGTATACTCATGCTTACATAAGATTAATTCCCTCAAAGGTCAATCTATCCCACTGGGAATTTGGGCACTTGCCCAGGGACTTCTTGTGGGTGGTCTTCACTTTTCCAAGATGGGACACCCAATAGGAAAGCAGAGCCATCCAGCTGCCAAATGTCACATTCAAGCTACTTCTTTCACTTCATCTTTCCTAGAAACTCTGGTAAGTTTTAACCCTGAGATATGAAAAGAGGCCTAGTTTCATAGGCTATATTAGCTTCATACTCTTGTATATATAAGCACTGGCTCAGGAAACTTTTTATTGAGCATGTACTTTATGTTCACGACTCAGCTAAACATCACAGGGTGATGGAAACCATCATAAAAATTACTGTTGATGTCATTTCAATGAGTTAAAAATTCAAAGCATTTAAACACTGTCACATAGTAAGTCCCCATTCATATACTCTACTATTTTTATCAAGGCTGTATCTGTTTTATGCTAACATCCTTTTAACTGGTAGGAATTACAGATACACCAAGAGTGCTAAGTAAAGATGGCTGTAACAGGAGTACACAGTGGTTTTCATAGCTTAATTTTGAAGTTAACATCAAGAGCTGTATCTACTCCTATCCATATCCTCAGACACTAACAAAGTAATAGTACTCTGTAGGGGCTCAATAATTATTTGTTGAACTGAGCTTTTTTAAATTTTATTTTAAAGAGAAAAAATAAAACAAAATTTCAAAACAAAATAATTAGAGAGTAGCAATGGTAAATATATTGCATATGGTTGCCTTTAAATTAGAGTACAAATATTGGCATTTAATTATCTAAACAATATTAGCACAAACTTTTCCTTTCAACAAACTAAGAGAAATTAGTAGTATAACTATGTTAACTATTATATATATATATATATATATATAATATATATATATATATATTTCTTTTAGCTTCTCATGCTAGGGAGACAATATGATGTTTTCTCATGTGAGACTGATTTATTTCATTTATGAGTATGGCCTCTAATTACGTCCATTTACCTACAAAAACCGTATCCTTTTTTTTTCTTTTTTATTCTTCTGAAGAGAATACAACCAAACAAAATAAAACAGGATAGAGTCAATCCCAACAAAACAATGAACATGGAACATGACTTCTAAACAGGGCAAAAGGTAATCAATAATGGCTACCATAAGGCCTCTTGTTATCTTCAAAATAACTACCCATATCATCAGGCATAAATAAAATCAAACAAAATAGAACAGAATAAAACCAGTAAAAAACAAAGCAAAACAATGAAAGCAATACAGAACTTCAAGATAATAGTAAAATAGCAGTGGCTACCATAATGCTTCTTGTTATCTTCAGAATAGTTGCCCATACCTCAGACATAATACAATCAAACAACACAGAATAGAGTAAAATCAGTCAAAACAAAACAATGAAAGCAATACAGGGTTTCGAAACAAGATAATTGAACATCCTCGATGGCTGCAATTATATATTTTGTTACCTTTAAAATACCTGTCCATTCCATCAAATATAACAAAATCAAACAAAACAGAATAAAATGAAACTAATCAGAACAATGAAGACAATATGAATTTCAAATCATAATAGATTAAAAGTGGCCACTTTCTTCCCTTTTTAGATAATTCCTCCCCGGTGAGTCTCCCAATATGTATTGTGCATTTGGATCCCACCAACTCCTTTAGTTTGTTATACTAGGGAGATAACATGAAATTCACCCATGTGACTCTGAACAATTTCATCCAAGAGCATGATCTCAAGTTGCCTCCATCCACCTACAACAGCCTTGAGGTTATCTTCCTTTATAGCTGAGTAAGTTTCCATTGTATAAAATGCCATGTCTTTCTTATCCATTCTGCAGCTGATGGGCAGGCTACCCCTACTTTTTTTTTT
>RJWT010027171.1:0-15586 GCA_004365215.1 Cuniculus paca | reverse complement strand
AAAAAACCGGAGCACTGGTACCTCATCACATAAAGAACGCTTGTTGCATTTTGAAAGAAGAGTTACATTCACCCTCTAGGTTTACAGATACCAACACATAGCTGCAAGTAGCATTTATACACTATTGAGTCTGGCTGTTAATTGACTGGGCAGTCAAAATTGCGTGCAGCCAGGAAAAATGTCAACTTTAATCTTCCCAAAACTGCTTCAGAAGAGAATTAAGTGGAAAGCAATTTTTATTAGAATTAAGCCAATAGTGTAGGTTTAAAATGGAAATAGTTAAGGTGACAGGAGAAATGAAGAGGTATTTAAATGAACTTTAAAATGCATATTGCCTGCCAGACACTCACAGTTCCTTGTATTTTATTTAACTGCTGCAACAAATAAATTAGTTAAATTTTCTAACATGCAACTTTATTTGGTCTTGACTTTTTTTTATTTTATAAATTATGAAACTAAATTTCAGAAAGTGAAATAACTTGGTTCAGTGCCAGCAATTAGAATTACGGCTGTTGCGGGTTAAAATCAGATCTTTCTGCCATTCAGTTCTGTGGGATTTCAGTTTTCTATCCTGTGTCATGTATTATAGAGCCTCTGTAATGCCAGAATTGTAACAGAAAGACTGTAGTGTTTACAGTGGAGCATTGGCTGTGGGATCTGCTTGGAACATTCGATCGATGCACTTCTTGGTGTGTCTGGGTGGGTCATGAGGATGTGGTACTAGAGTCTCTGTCTGGTTCCTTGACTTTTCCTGTCTGGCATTGTTCCCCTACTCTGCTTCTGGCTACCATGCTCTAAGCAGCTTTGATTTGCCACGCTCTTTCCCCATGAGGTTTTTGTTTTGGGGTCCTTTGACCATGGACTGAAAACCCTGGAATTGTGAGGTAAATTAAACCTCTCTTCCTTCAAATCAGGGGAGGGTAATGGGTATTTTGTTCTAGTACTGAGAAAATGATTGATACAATGATTCCACACAACTCTTCACCCAATCACACTTCTTCAATGACAAGAGAACTACCATTCTCAAGTAGCTTTCTTCAGAACTTCTTGAGGTCATGGTACTAGCAGTCACGCAACATTTACATCAGAAACTTCCAGGAAGTAATGAAGGATACAAATTCCTCAGCTGCAGATCAAACCTCTGAATCAGACTTTCTGGAAATGAAGTCCTGGCTCTTTGGTAAGATTCTCAGCTAATAAGTACGAAAATAAGCTCGAGGAGTAATTTCCTACGGCAAGAATGTGGCTGAGTGGATGAAGCTAATTCTCATCATTTCCAGAATAAGGATCACTAATTTCACTGTTCAGGTCAGTATGCATCTATCAGTCCTGTGGGGCTGGTGCAGCCTTTAAGAGGGATCAGTGGGCATCTATGGAGGTTATGTAAAAGATTACAAAATTTCTTTAAAATATACTTATACATTTGAAAATTTTGAAGCACCTTCTTCTCTGACAAACAGTAAAATTCTCACATTAGAGAGTTGTCACTGTTGCTTTTGCAGTAAGGCTTGAAGGTTTTATTCTAAACTTATTTTCTGTTCCTACAGATTTGTTCATGGAGCATTTGAAACTAGAGAACTCTTTGGTTGTGAGTTTAAAACAAATATGTCCACTCCTACATGTAGTGAATAATCAAGCCAATTTGAGGAATCACAAATGTCATGTCACAAAAAAAGTGGTGTAAGGGTCCAAAGATCCAGAATGTACAGTAGATACTGAGAAGTGGAAAGAAACTGCTGAAAAGGAAAGAATAACTGGGATGGGAAAATGAGAAAAGAAGGAAGGGAAAAGAAAAAAAATATGTTTGTATATTCAAGACAGCTAAGCTAATTATACTACTAATTTCTATTAGTTCATTGAAAAGAAAGGCTTGTGCTTATATTGTTTGATCATTCTTTATGTGCTTATCTTGTAATCTAAGTAACTATTTTGAAGACAGCAATACACAATGTATTCACCATTGTTAATCTCCTTTATCTTGTTTTGAAATTTCATATCGTTTTTATTTTTCTCTTAAAAATAAAAAGAGAAAAAAACCTTTACATTCTGAAAATTGATCTTATTTCAAAAAGTTCTACAAGAAAGTCATGCTTTCACTACAGAAAGAAAGAGGAATTTAAACAGAGCGTATTAACTGGACTCATTTTATCATCAGCTATTCAAAGGAATCTAAATGAATTCAGCAAAGAATTAAGGCTTTTAATTTCTTGACAAGGTGCTGGGGATATAGCTCAGTGGCAGAAGCACCCACCAGGCAAGCACAAGGTCCTAAGTTCAATCCCCAGTACCCCCCCAAAAATTAATTTCTTGAAAAATGGAACAACAATAATGTGTATTCTATGTGATATATAAATAATAGATAATATCATGTATACATGTTTATAATTAATAGATTTTACTTAGTTTATATAAATATAGGTGCTTTTCCACTGATGCAGCTAAAACAGTTGTGCAATTATTGCTTAAGTATGTTATCTAAATAATGTAGACAGTTTCATTGTTCTCATTGATATTCATAACAACCAAGATTAAATATTTTTGTCCTAAAACAATCCTATTTACTATAAGTGAGATACAGAAAATAATATATTTAAAGACGGCATTACTTTAAAGTGTTAGGATATGGTAAATTATTGCAGGACATCACTTCCTTTCTTGCTGAATGACTCAGTGTTACTGAACAAAATTATTCTAAGATGAGTACCATTGTCTCGTGAAACGCATTACATAGTTTATTGGGTCTGACAGACATTCTCAAAACTAGTTTGCATTAAGTAAATTTTATATGTATACTACATACAGGAGAAGATGCATTTCCATATGAAATATGTTTGACAAATAAAGGGAGAGTATTTTAGATTGGAGAATTGGGGGGAAAGAATTTGGATCACTAAAAAGATATCCTGGGTATTAACACTGTGAGAAACTTCAAAGACAACTATGTAGTTCTCTCACACCTATTTGGTAAGAGTATTCTTGCATTGATTAAAAATAAATACATTTTATATTTCTCTTTAAGAGATTCCCATGTGTCAAGAAAACCAATCTTTTTCATCCTTCACATCTTCCATATCACTTGGCAGGGCTAAACTGTGCTGTAGTGGTATGGGACCCCCAAACTTTGACAACCTACAAGACCTATTTTATTTTTTCATTCACTATATACATGCAGGCCATTATGCTGCATTCACTTGCATTTGCACTTAGGGACGCTTCATGATCTGTCCCTTTGTCAGATTCTGCAGGACAGGGAACTCGTGAGCTGAGCAACAACATGCTTTGCCCTAAAGTTATGTTTTTGCTGTTGTTGTTTCCCCTCACAACTCTTTTGCCAGATTTTATTTTGTAGCCTTGCCCTGGAGTAAATGAGCCAGGATTAGAAATGATGCCATGTGCTTGAAAAAGAGAAATGGAATATTCTGCAACATTCATGTTTACTACAACATCTATCATACAGTTACTGCCTTCTAAGAACACAGAGCCATTAAATCACAATGAAATCATTAGAGGAAGCAAAGCAAAGCTTCTTTGGATGATTAAATATTTTACAAAGTCAAATTCCCAGATTTAAAATTACTTTTCTATGCTGAACACTAAAAGAAAGAAAAAGAAAGGAAGGAAGAAAGGAAGGAAGGAAGGAAGGAAGGAAAGGAAAGAAAAAAGTTTACTGTGAATGAATGAAAAGGACGTAAATAGTTAAAGGAAAAATGGGGGAATTTGAGAACCCTTGAAATAAAGTTGAAACACTGAAGAAGTCTGAGGAGAGCAGATGCCCATCGACATGCGTCTGTGGCCATGCTGGAGGGGTAGGTCAGCTTTTCACAAGGGAATGAACCCACATGGCTTGGGCCTCATTGATCAAAACTTATTTTAAAAGAATTTTAAGAACAAACCACAGTTTTTCCAGAATAGCGAATTAAGAAATTTTGTTAAAGTTATTTATCCTCCACAAATATCACTGAACATTTTATGTAATAAATATCATTTTTACTTTCCAAATTCAGACATTGAGTATAACAATAAAGCTTTCAGTGTTACTATACTGTAAAAAGTTCCTCTCTTGGAAAATATGCAATTGGAACCAAAAGTTATTATATATTTTTCACCTTCAAGAGTTTTTCTAATTTCGTGTATTCATTTTAACTAAGAAATGCACTCACATAAACACAAACACATAGCCTTTAATATTACTGCAGTGTCAGTATCCATATATTTGAATATGCACAGTAGGAGAGACCATTAGAGTAGAATAAAGAGAAGAGGATGAGAAGGAAACATCAAACAATAGTCTGGAATAGTGAAGTAGTGCAGATGGTGATCTATAATTCCTCACTGGAGTACATAACACATTTTCTAAACATTTGTGTTGTCCTCTGTACTGTGGACAATTGTGAGACTAAAGCAAGACATGGTGTATGGAGATGTTGCTCTTATCAGAACACCATGCATAAAGTGACTTGTAGCCATTAATGAAAAACCTCAAACTGGTTGACTGGACAAAGATCTATTAGCTGTAATTACCTTCGACATGGAACAGAAATGTCAAATAGGAGGATAAGATGTCAGAAATTATACCCAGTCAACAAAACGAATAATTTATGACTCTGCAGGGATGTTAGGAGCATTGGCATTCTTCCCAGTGGCTCTAGCTGGTCTGGATCTACTTTCTGAACAAAAAGAAAAAAAGACTGTTGTAGAATCAGATTTGTTAACATTAGTTTTTATTTTCATAGTTTAGTATATATGACAGGTGAGTCAACTTAGAATATTGGTTGTTTTTAAAAAAATCACAGTGCTCTGTTGTAAAAGTAGAGAACTGCAACAGTTGGTTATCATTTTTGACCTTCCCAATCTGATTTTAAAAATCACTTACACTTAAAATTGTATTCTGAAGTTTCTGCATCAGTTTCAAATCAGTGTGCAGCTGGTACACATATCCACATCATGAATTAATACCTCCAACAATGCCAATTTATTTTAAATAAGATAGTTTCTTCTAGAAATGGTGACATTTAGTGAGATCCTTGAAAAACAGTCTACGGACACAGTTTCTATACACAAAATGTCCCAATATTCATGGTGGAAGGAATATTTTGGAAATTACTTATAAATTACTGATTGAGACATTGAGATAGGGAATTTTAAAATAACTACATTAAACACATTTTTGAATACTCTGCTCAGGGATTTGGTTTATGGGAAAATGGTAATAGAGAGCCACAGATTGCAGAGAGAGATTATACTTAATTAAACTTCATGCCTTTTGTCTTCTTAAGCCATTAGATTTTTAGCCAAAGAATGTCAATGACTATGTGACTTTCATTTAAATGTTTATCCCTGTGGTATCCCATGTGGCCTGTCATGTATTAGGCTCTCAATTAGCATTTGCTGAATTCTGAATAAAAATGAATACTGTAATGGTTAGATGGAAAATGGATTAACATGGGGAAAATAGAAATTGAAGAAAATTTTATAGTACATTACACGTGTTTTAGATAGAAAGGATATAGTGAAATAGAGAAGATTCTTTGTGTAGAACTGTGTTAACTACAGTAGCTAGTTAGTAGAAGGTTAAGTTTGAATTAAATAAAATTAAACAATATTGGAAATTCTATTCCTCAATCACACAAAATGTTTTTAAATACTCAATGGCCACATGTGGTTGATAGTTATCATATTGGATGGCACGAGGGGAATATTTATGCCAACTTGGTTACCTCTTTTGGACAGTACTGATCTAGAAATACTGATATGAATGAACTCTCTTCTAAAATAGTGCAGTATTTATAATAGTTTCTTGCTTGATATATCATAGTCTTAGAAAAATAATTACTAACCTTCTAGATGAAGCTTTGTGAAGCCCTGTTACATATCCGTAAAAGACAGACAATACTAAAATTATTCCCACTTTTGAAATGATATTTAGAAAATACATCAACATAATGATGATGATTGAATTTGGATTAAGGATGAAGTTTTAGGATGAGCATACTATTTGTGAATATGTCATCTTAAATTCTTGTTGTGGTGCCTAAGATTGTACCCATTCACATGTTGAATATTAAGAAAATGCATTATATTTTATTTGTTGGAGAAACTTAAAATGTAGCTTTCATTTATTGTGTATAATATATTTAATTTGCTAAAAATGTTAAATGTTCTAGGTGAATAACATGGTGATTTTATATGCATATACATTGTATGTTGATTATCAGTCACATGAATTAACTCATTCATCACCTATGGTTATCATTTTTCTTTTTGATTTATCTCATATGCATATGTGCTTGTGGTACATACTGAATACAAACATCATGGGGAGATGGTACATATACATATCACATCTTAATCATTTTACTTCTCCTCTCTTTCTTCTTTCTTTCTTAGATTCCATTTTCTTAACTACTTTCCTTGTTGCTGAGACAAAATACCTGACATCCAAAGTTGAAGGAGGAAAAGTTTATTGTAACTCTCAGTTTGTAGAGGTTTCAGTCCACAGTTGGCCGGCTCCAAGGCAGGGTGATATGGCAGAGGGGTATCACAGAGGAGAAACAGTTCATAGCAGACATAAACCAGTCAGCTCTGAGGACGCCTCACCTATGACCACGTGAGGCTTTAGAAGGACATCTGAACACAAGCAATAACACCCATTTTTAGATGATATCAGAAAGTTGTGGAAAAAAGGAGAAGCATCAGGTATAGTAATATGCACTGATAGAAATAAACTGGACTTGAAGTTATTGAGCGATAATTCAATGCTTTGGTTAAATTTTTTAATTTAAGCACTCTCTTTCTTTTAGTAATGCAGAGTCCCCTGGAAAAGAGCAGTAGACACACCCATTGCTCACAATCTTCATTTGTTTTGTTAATAATTTGGCCTGAGGTAGACTGAGAGTAGAAATGTCATTTTCCTCAGGGATTTGGACACTGAAATAAATTCACTCCCTGGCTGTGTTTATATTTTGCTAGTACAAGGTAGAAGTTACTGTATTTATAAAGTTTGGTGAGGGATCCTCTAGTGAATTACTCCAGGAAATGTCTATATGTACAGTATTCCCTGAGTTCTTGGGCTGGGTTTTAGCTCAGTGGCCTAAGTGTCTGCCTGGCAAGCACAAGGTCATGAGTTCAATCCCCAGTGCTGCAAAAATAACTAACTAAATAAATAAATAAAGTTTGGTGAGGGAATGGAAATGTGTAAGGTAAAATCCAGCCAGATGTGTTAATTGCTAAACAAGTGTCATCCCATTTTTATGACCATTTCTAATGGACCTGAAGAGATTCACAATGATAACGCTTGTTCCAAATCTTTTCCCATACTATTCACTTCCAGACCAAATCTTCGACCTGCCAGAATCACCCACGAATTAATTTGCTAACGATGTTTTTTACTTAAGTTTGATGAGGTAAAATAGGAAGAGCAAGTTGCTTTGTTAAGAAGTGTAATGGGAGAAGCAGTTTTGAAATAAAATTCTAAGCAGGTTAAAATTGGTATATTCAGGCTAAAAGGATAACCAGAGGGATTTTCCAGCTCAAGATTACATTTCTTTTATTAACTTTTAAAGAAAGATATATTCACTCTTGTTTGGCACTTTGGAAGGTACAAAGAAATTCTTATGCATAGCAAATAATAATACAGTACTTGTATCTATTTCTTTATTAAATGGACATTTCTGTGAGTCCTGTGTGTGGTGTAATGGGATGACTCAAAATTCACACTGCCTATAATTCGGAGAGCTGAGAATGAGTCCTGAGCCTGAACTCTCAGTCCCCAAGCTATGCCACATGGTGTTTTCATCATGATGCTGAAGGGTCAGAGTAATTTGGGCATCATGTAGACTTTGCCCTTTCCTGGCTTAGATAACTTACTGTACCTTGATAAAACTCAGATTCTTCACCTGTGAAATAATGAGAATTATACCACCTACCTCACAGTGTTATGCCTTGAGTAAATGAGGATAATTCATAGTCAGTATTGCTCATAGAAAAGCCACCATAAATGTGACCTATTTTTGTGCATTTGAATATATGAAAAGCCATGTGGGAAGCAACAGAAAGCTTAGTCAATGTCTTTTTTTTATTGTTTTTTAAATGTTTGCTTATGTCCTTTCTTCTATATATTGTTAATAAGGAATGACATCACACCTGAAAACTCTCCATTAGTGCAGTTGGAGACTGTGATCCCACTTGTGAAACACAGCATCTCATATCTCTGAAACAGTAGTCAAAAATGAGTGAGCAGTTAATATACCTTTTGTAAGAAGGAAATAAGGGTGTAGTTTATCTCCCCCTTACCTAGGATTGGTAAGGAGAGCGTCCATGAATGAGGGACACTATCGATTATTTGCATTGCTTCCTGAAGACAGTGAGGATTCAGAATTAATTCTAAATGTACTGTGAAATGGAAGAAAAGAGAGGGTCCTAATGGCATTGAACTTTCAGTTTTTAAAGCCCTGTTTAGTGCAGTTTTCATTGCAAGTACATGAATAAATTAACTTCCTTTTTGGCTTAATATATTGTAGGTTCCTGTACTTGCAAATGAAATAGTGTTAACTAATCAAAATACAGACACAAATAGTGCCTTTTACTAGTGGGATAATTCTAACAAACTGCTTTCTTTAAATAGTGGTGACAGGTAGAATCCTTTGGTGTTGGGACTTTTGTCAATTTCGTTAAATGATAGCAGAGATAAAATGTTACATCCTTGAGCTTGAAAAAATAATATTCAAAGTTGAAGCTTGAGTGTATTTGGCTAAAATCAGTCAGGGTAAGGATATGTTTCCCTAACAGTTATCAATGCTAGCAAGAACTGGAATAAGGGGCTATGTTTTGTACATTCCTAGCTATTTGGTAGCGTACTAGAGATGGTATGAGCCTTGATATGGGGAACTTTTCACATCTTCAGGAAACCATCCAAAATGGCTGGGTGCCAAACTCTTCATGTAACTTCCATGATTATTAAGTTTGAATATCAAGTCCAAGAGAAAAATAGTGAAATTCAAGGTGCAGAAATAAGAAACAGAAAAATAGGGAGCCAGAAAAAATGTTTCACATGCAATTCTACAGGCCTTTTGTAAACACTGTCTGCTTGGCATAACTAATGATTGTCAAGAAGAGTGCTGCCCATTGTGAGCCACCTGGAAGAGGAGATTTAGCCCTGCTACATTAGCCTCGAGCTTGTTTCACACAGGTCGAAGCAGAAGTATTTGGGAAGCTTATAATTACAAGTTCTACAGGCTAATATAAGGAGTAATTATGAAATAATCAGAATATTATGTAGAACAAAAAAAGAATATTTTGTAGAAAAATAAGCACAAGAAATATTAGATTTTGTAATTTTATATTTATCACACTCTCAAGATCTCTTGCTAAGGAATAAAATGTAAAATGTGCGTGTATTCTCCTCCTAGTATCCCTTTCCTTAGGAAACAGGAATCTGGTGAAACTCATTTCTGAAACTGAACTCACTTCTGTTACAAGAATGTTTCCAGAAGGAGCTAACCCTTGCCCCAAGTGTGGCTATAGTTCCAGGGTGTCAGGCCTATCCTGAAATTTCCTTAGCTGGATGGAAAATCTGTCATATTAGTGATCATTTCTCTTTCTGCTATATGGAGAAAGCACATCTGAAGAGTTAATGCAAGTGGTGGAAGCCCTGCTCTTTGTTCAAAATATGTAGGGCACTTGGTGACAATGGGTCCCTACTTTGTTGCCTATAATGTGATTCTTGTAAATCATGTGACTTATAAATCATGTGACTTGTAAATCATGAGCCTCACTGCTCAATTATTTAAAAAAAATTTTCCCCAGTTTTGTTATAAGTGCAAATATCTATGTAAATATAAACATTATTTGATAAGTTACTGTTGCTTGCTATCTTTATATGCCAATAAATATGAATAGAAAACATGCTCATATGAAAAATTAGCTTATATTATGAATAAAAGTAATGTGTAACATAGTCTTACAGGATTTCAGAGGCAGGAGGGAAATCTGTGGATTGGGATGATACAGGAAGGACGAGGAGGATGAGAAATCAAAGCTTGCCTTGGGGAGTTTAAATAAGGAAAGAGGACCAAAAACTACTTTGGTTTACATATACAAAGTAAGAGTTCTATGAGGTTCTATGAGTAAGAGAACTATGAGGTTCTTTGTGTTAAAAAAGCTGCCACTGATAAGGTTTTGTCTTCTGTTTATCTTCACCCACATTAAGAATAATTTTCTGTTGTCAAAATCTCCAAGGAGAAATAAAGGGAGAAAAAACATCCAATATTTTAACCACCTAACTTCAAATGATGCTACTTTTTGTATTCACATGTGTTAAGATTATTTTCAGTTTTTAAACCTATTGTTAGTGTACCCACATTATTCTTGTTGAGGCAATGAATATTTGAGAGAAGTTCGTGATATATGAACTCTTCATCTGATTTAAGTGACTTGACAAAATGTCACATTGCTCTTTAATGCATGAAGGAGTTATGAGGGCATCTAGGCAACAAAAGTGACATCAATTATTACAGGTAGTCCCTCCCCTAAAATAAGTCAATTCATTCACCAAAATGAAACAGAATAACCTCACTGATGATAGGTATTTCATTGGAATTTGGGATTTATAGATAATTTTACACAGTTTTATTTTTAGCATTTGTGTTTACACAATACCACAATTAGAAATAGAGGTCTTTAGGTTTGTATTATTAACATCTTACAAGGTATTATTAATTAAAATCCCTTCACATGAATTTGTCAATGAGGTTGCAACTCTAGAAAAACTGGCAGAAAGAAGGTAAAAAAGAGAAGAATTATAATTGGGAATGGTAGCTCCTTAAAGGGAGGAGGCTAGATTACTTGCCTTCTTTTACAAACTGAATATCTCTAAGTGATCTGCATAAAAGGACATTTCAGAGGAAAGCAGCAGAGCAAAATAGATGAGATTTGGTCAAGACTGTATTTCCTGAATGTCCACTGTGGCAGCAGACTAGTTCCAGAGTCATGGACAGGATTCAAGTCTACTGCTGCATACATATTCAGGTTTGGCTGTTGCCTTGTCTAAGTTAGATGGAGCCATGCATCAACTTCAGGAAGACAGTGATGAGAGTGTGCACTGTACAATAAACCCAATTTATGTTCAACCATTTCAGGTTTGACTGTACCTTGACCACTGATAAGGTTTCCTGTAGAAAATGCAAAGGAGAAAGAAAAGGATAAAGCTATTACACAGTGGGTGAACTTGATACAATTTCTCAACTAGGAAAAAAATTCAATGTAGGGATTATAATCATGCTTACGTTTTATTAAGCAATTGCTGCATGTCATGCCTGGTATGTTCATATAACCTCTATGAAGTAGACACTTTTAATACTCACTTCTGATAAAAGCAAATATAACATTTAGGAAAACTATGAAAGTCCACAGCATTGTAAACAGAATCAGAGAATGTTAGTCAGTTTTCTGTCACTGTGACTAACTAGCTGAGGTCATCAAATTAAAAGGAGGAAAGGTTTATTCTGGTTCATGGTTTCAGGCCATGTTGAGTTGGCCCTGTTGCTTTGACCTTGTGACAGCACTGTAAATCTTGGTGGTATTGTGTAGCCTGGAAGTCTGTTCACCTATGGTATCTGGGAGGATGGGGTGAGGTTCCAATATACTCTTTCAAGGTGCACTCAGTGATCTGACTTCCTCCCAGCAAGCCTCACTGCTCAGTAGTGCCACGGGCTGGCTCTCATGATTAAATCATGATATATTGGGAGCCATTTCTGGTCCAAAATACAGTACAGGTTCAAACCCTTTTTCCTTTGGCTTTAGATAAGATTTAAGATACATTACAAAGGGCAAAAGAGTGGTTGATGAAATGGATTTGAGGTATGAAAGAAAAAGAAGTATGAAAATGGAAAGGAAATTCTCTGGGTCGCACAACTGCAAGATGTAGTTACTACTTCCTGAGACGTGAAAATTGGGAAGGTGTACCTTAAAAGGAAATGAGGAGTTCGTATTATTTATTACATTTCTGATGTTCATCTAATATTGAATAGAAGTGGCACATACAGTAGGATGTATGCTATAGGATGTGCAAATTTGAGAAAATGGTCACAGGCTGGAGTATAAATTTGAGTATTTTCAATCAAAACAATCACTTGTATCCAGGAGAGTTTGTGCAGTGACAGAGGGAATGAATGCTGTTAGAGAAGGGCCAGAGGACTGAGCTTGCGGCACTGCTTTTTTGACGCCAAGATGTGTTAGGACTTGAGATTTGTCATCCCCTCCCAAATTCTTACTATGGAAGCCCTAACACCTGATTTATTTGGTGGTATGATTTCAAGAGCCAATCAGGAGTAAGAGATTTCATCACGGTGGAGCCTTGATCCAGTAAGACTGGTGTTCTCATAAGAAGAGGAAGAGATGCCAGAGAGCCTTACTCACAGAAGCCACCCCAGGAAGTCAGAGAGAAATCAGTAGAAATCAGACATGCCAATGTCCGGATCTTTAACTTCTTTTCCTGTTTCCAGAACTGTGAGAAATAAATTTCTATTATTTCAGTCACACAGTCTGTGTTATTTTATCTCACAGTCCTAGAAAACTGGTTTACAAATGGAGACTTCAGTCCAGCAAGAATGAAGCTGGATCACCCTCCAGTGAGGCAGAGGGAAAAGTAGACTATGGGGGATGCCTCTGAAGTCAGAGAAAGGTAATACTGCAAGGACAGAATGCCTTAACTGTGCCAGAAGCTGCTGAGGGACTGACGAAGAGAGTCCTCCAGTTCCTTGCCACTTGGTTAAAGTTTAGATAGACTTATTCCCAAATCAGGGCTTCTGCTCTCTCATTTCATAGAGCATTAATTGGAAAGACTTACAAATGCTTTCTCTGTTCCTTGTAAAGTATCTTCCCCTATCCCTTGTTAAATGAATATTTCCCTCAAGGTTGTGAGAGCCACTCCTACAAAATATAGGCATCAAGGAAAGTAGCTCTCTTACCTATCCCCCATGTTTCTTTAGAAAGATGGAAGCTTAGCATTGATGGGCACCAACTTGCAAATTCAGAAGATCTAATCATAGAGAAAACACTTGTAAAGTCAAAAATAACTCAGTGCACTCACTATCAACCAATTTACCTTGAATGTTGACCACTATTTTTACACTAGTTCTCTTCAGTGATGAAAAATTCTGCATTTTATGTCAGTAGAGTTTATATTTTAGTTTTGGCCTCCCTTCTCTGTTGAAATATTTTCAAAGAAAGTCATCCTTGCTTGTTTAATTTCTGCTGGTGCAGTTTTTGCTGTGAGAGAACCAAAAAGCATGGACTCAAAATCACCTGGGCTGCCAACATAGATGACATTGGTCATCAAAAGCTGTAGGGTTGTAAAATTTATGTATAAAATATTTTTGGAATCTGGGCTGTTGATTGATATGAGGAAATTAAATCAATATTTTTTTATCAATATCTAGTTTATTCTGAGTTTAATGATTCATGCTACACATTGCTTTTATACCTTAATTCACTTACAGGTTTTAGCTATTTGATAATGCTAATGATAATATTTAAACATTCACTGTTTAAATATTTAAACATGTAGATTACTGTATTTTATGTTTATATTTTTGTCCCCTTTAAACATTATGTCCCCCATGCAACAGTGTGGAGAGGTGTGGCCTTTGGGGGATGACTGAGCCATGGGTTATGTACCCTGTAAAGGAACTTGACAGTGAGGGCCCACTGCTTTGCTCCCTTCTTCCTTCTGGCATGTGAAGACCTAGGTTTCTTTCCCTCTGAAAGGTGCCATGTTCAAGGCAGCACCTTGAAAGCTGAGGACAACCCTCACCAGACACTAAATCTGCCAGCACCTTGAGCTTGGATTTCCCAGACTCTGGGATTGTGATAAATTTCTATTCTTTATAAATAATCCAATGTCCATTACTCCATGATAATAACACAAAATGAACCAAAACACATTTTGTTATTTAAACATGGATTAACTAAAATTTAACTTATAAAGTTTTTGGGCAAAAACTCACCCTGATTGTGGGTGGCTATGCTATAGTCTGGTAGCCTGTCTGGAATAAAAGGGAAAAGGAAGAAGGTGGTATGTATCTGAAGACCTACGTTTTGCTGTATCGGGTGCATATTTTGGCTTTTGTGGCCTGTGACCTTGGTTTCTAGCTTCTTCAGCCTTTCATTGCAAATTTATACTTGCAGATCTCCTTGGAACTTCCAGACCATTGGTCCCAGACCTGCGATGCATGCCTGACCCTTCTTGTTCCCCAGCTACAGCTTCTACAGAGCCACGTGTACATCACCACTGTGAACTCTTCTATCTCTGATCTTGTAAGCTTACCTAACAAATCCCCTTTGCAAAATTATAAATATTCTATTGTGTTCACCTAGAAAACATTAACCAATGCAAAAGTTAAGGGCAAAAATATATTTGAGGCAAAATAAAGATTGTAGACTAAGCTATCTAATAGATTATCCAAAGCATAACTTTTTATGACTTTTAGAAAGCTTTCTCTAATGTACCTTTGATTTTACTACATTTATGAGGAATATATTACTTTTTCTTACTTTTCTTGTTGGTATTTTCTCCCTGTATGGTTCTTTTATGCAAATATGCCTGGTTGGAATTTTAAATAATTAAGGCCAAACCTACACACTGATATCTGAGAAGTATTGAAGGTTTTCAAAACTCAATCCTCAGCTTGGGGATTTGCAAACAAATCATTAAATAGTATCTAAGATTACCTTTAGTGTTTGGAAAATGACTGTGAATTTGTCCTATGCACAGAAGTGATAATTGGTAATTACATGGAAATAGATCAACGTAATGAAGCTAAGAATGGAGTTGACTTCTTTAATATTTTCCCCCACCTCCACTGGTTTGATGTCTTAATCTGCTTCGGAACTTTTCTTCTTGTTTCCAGACAGAAATGGTCCACTGAATGAGTATTTATTAGAAACATCATCGGAATGTGAATAAGTTATCCATTTGCAAAGTACCTTTCACTGAAGGTAAAGATCTTAAACCCATCTTTTCTTCTCTTTTTAGAAGAAATGTAGAATCATTGAGGAAAGGTCTGAGAAAACGTAAAAGCATAAGGAAGCACACAATGATGCAGGAAGCACCCTGAGCCACTGGTGAGCACGTGAGATTCAATGGCGTTTGTAGAAGAACTAAGTATTGCAGGTATCTTCTTGATCCAAATGAGTAATAATGATGGTTAAAAAGTAAGGGCATCAAAAGAGGTGGAAGGGAAGGAAGAGAAAACAGAAAAAAGAAATGAAGATGTGTTATATACATGAACCAACTTCCCAAAAGGAATATAAACATTGTGTACAGCACACAGGTACTAATAAACTAAATTAATGAAAAAATGGAACCTTAAAGAGCACATATGTATGCTATCAATCAATACAAACCTCTTTGTGCAACAGAAGTAAAAATGGAAAACATTATACAAAGATTATGCACTGAGGCTACAGTTACTAGAGTGGCAACAGCGCATGAGCAACTGCAAACTTCACCCTTCTGTTAAAGAGAGAGAGAGAGAGAGGGAGAGAGAGACAGAGAGACAGAGAGAGAGACAGAGAGAGAAATAAGAAT
>RJWT010027170.1:0-15585 GCA_004365215.1 Cuniculus paca | reverse complement strand
AATGGGTTACAGATGAAATTAAAGAAGAAATTAAACAATATCTACAATTCAATGAAAATGCAGATACATACATACAATATACTGAAACCTGTGGGACACAATGAAAGTGACCCTAAGAGGGAAGTATATGGCAAAGAATTGTCACATCAGGAAAACAGAATGAGCACAAATAAACAACGTAATGCTGCCAAATAAATGAGCACAAATAAACAACCTTAAGCTTCTAGAAAAAGAACAAGTCAATTCCAAAGCCTATGCAAGGGAGGAAATGAAAAGATCAGAGCAGAAATTAATGCAATTGAGACTAAGAAAACAATGGAAAAAATTAATTAATTGAAGAGTTTGTTCTTTGAAAGAATAAATAAAATTGATAAATTCCTAGCCAAACTTATAAAAAAAACAAAAACAAAAACGAAAAACCACCTTGAATTCATGCAATCAAGAATGAAAAGGGTGAAATTACTACAGATACTGTAGAAATTCAGAAGATCATCAATACCTACTTTGAAAATGTTTCCATAGCAGAAAAACACAGAGGAAATGAACAGATTCCTAGAAACATATGAATTACCAAAGCTGAATCAAGAAGATACAAAAATTCTGAATAGCTCAATATTTTTAATGAAATTGAAAATGTAATTAAAAACTTACCAACAAAAAAAAACCCAGGTCCTGATGGATTCGCAGCTGAATTCTACAAGAAATTTAAAGAATATTTAATGCCAATACTCCTCAAACTCTTCAATGAAATTGAAAGAAAGGCAATTCTCCCTAACTCATTCCTGGAGGCAAGTATTACCCTGATACGAAAGCCAGAGAAGCAATGAACAGAAAAAAGGAAGTACAAGCCAATCTCTATATTGAACATAGATGCAAAACTCCTCAATAAAATACTAGGAAAAAGAATGTGGCAAATGATCAAGAAGATTATACACTGTGACCAAGTGAGTTCCATCCCGGGGATGCAGGAAAGGTTCAACATATGCAAATCAGCAAATGTAATATACTATATCAATGGAACTGAAATCACATGATCCTCTCAATAGGTGAAGACAAAGCTTTTGATGAAGTTCAACATTCCTTCATGACAAAACAAACCTAGAGAAAATTAGAATAGATGGTTTTACCTCAATCTGATTAAAAACATAACCCTACAGAGAATTGGAATAGATGGTGTTTTCCTCAATCTGATAAGTCATCTATGACAAACCAACAACCAACATCTCACTAAATGGACCAAAACTGAAATCTTTCACTCTAAAATCAGGAACAAGATAAGGATGTCCACTATCACCACTCCTTTGCAATATAGCTCTGGAAACATTAGTCAGAGCAATGAGACAAGAGGGAGACATAAAGGGATTAAGGATAGGAAATGAAGAAATTAAACTATCATTATTCACAAATAACATGATACTCTACATAGAAGACCCCAAAAAATTTCCACCAGAAGACTGCTAGATTTAATAACGAAAATCAGTAGCATAGCTAGATGCAAAGTCAACATGTAAAAAAAATGTTGTATCCCACATTACTGGATATAAACAACAAACTCACTGAGAGAGAAATTAGGGAAACAATCCCCTTTACAATAGCATCCAAAAATATGAAATGCTTAGGAATCAGTCTAATAAGGGAAGTAAAAGGTCTATACACTGAAAATTTCAGTACTCTGCAAATGATATCCCTTGCTCATGGATACTAAGAACCAACATTTTGAAAATGGTCATACTCCCAAAACCATTATACAGAATTAGTGCAATCCTGATCAAAATACCATTAGCATACCTCTCAGATCTAGAGAAAACATTCCTAAAATTAATTTGGAAACAGAAGAGACCTAGAATAACTAAGACAATCCTGGGCAACAAAGGCAAGGCAGGTGGCATCACAATCCTTGACTTGAAATTATACACAAATTTACTGTGATATGGTCAGCATGGTGTTGTAAATAAACTAGACCTGAGGATCAGTGAAACAGATTAGAAGATGCAGACACAACTATAAAGACACTCAATCAACTTATCTTTGACAAAGGGACCAAACATGTTCACTCGAAGAAATACAGCCTCTTTAATAAATGGAGCTGAAAAAGTGGCTTTCCACATTCTGAAGACTAAACCTACACCCATGTCTATTAACAAGCACTTAACTAAGTAGAAATGGACCAAAGAATCTAAATATTAAAACAGAAACACTAAATCTACTGGAAGAGAAAGTAGGTAGAAATCTTGAAGACATAGGAGTAAGCAGAGAGTTTATGAACAAAACCAAACTTCATAGGATGTATTTCAAAGAATCAACAACTGAGATCTCATTAAAAAGTTTTTGCACATTGGAAAAATTTCCTTTAGTCTAACAAAGATGTACCCAATGGCAGTGCAGTTAAAGAATAAGAAAAGATCTGCATTTGTTAGCTTTCCTATTGCTGGGACAAAATACCTGACACCTGAAATTTAAAGAAGAGGTTTATTTTGGCTTATGGTGTCAGAGGTTTCAGTCCATGGTTATTTGGGTCCAAGGCAGAAGCATCGCTATGGAAGGGAGTGGTAGAACAAAGCTCCTTACTTTATATTGGCCAGAAAGAGAGCACAAGAGAGTGCCTGAGAAAAAGGGCAAAAAACCAGATATAGTCCCTAAGATCATGTCCTCTTGAGCCACCAGACACATCCAGAGGTATGTCTTACAAATATCCTAGGTGTCTCTCACTGCAATTAAGTTGAGAATCAAGATCAAGCATCACATCTAAGTTTTATTAGTTTATTTTTCTCTTTGAATCACATTTGGTACTTAATATTTCTTTAACTCCACTTTATTATGGGGGTGGTTATGGGTGTATTGTTGATTTCTCCCTCTTTGCATACACTTTAAAAATATTCTACACTTTGATATTTCCTACAGTTTTGAATTTTTTTCTAATATTTAAAATTTTGTTTTCAAAACTTTAAAATGAGATGTGACAAAAACTGCATTTAAATTTTTTAAATTCATTACAGTAAAAGACACATTGCTATTAATATCCCTCAAAATACTGCTCCTCACTTCAAAGACATTTATCTTTTAATTCTTGCCACTTTCTGAAATAGTTCTGGAAGTCTCGTTTCGTGCATGGCCTTAATTGCAATGCTGTGGCTGTTTTAATATTCTGAATTGATTCAAAACATTTATCTTTAATGGCGTTTTTTGGCTTTGGAGGAAGAACCAGAAGTTACACGGTGCCAGATCTGGTTGGTGAAGAAGGAGAATGAGGACACACCATAATGTTCTCATAAGCCTGCCTTTCTAGTGCATGCAACTGGGCGTTCACAGCACTTTTCATTACATCTTATGAAGACACTCATGAGGGAAGACTTCCATAACTGCCTTAGAAAGTGGCAAGAAAGATGAGATAGGTGTGTTCAAACTGAAAAGGAGTCTTTGAGGGGGATTAATGACATTTTTTCCTTTACTGTAATAAATTCTCAAAATTAACATACATCATGTATTTTGATTACCCCATATTTATATTCTCATCCCTATAGTTTCAATTTCTGAGCAAAAAGCAATTCTTGATGCTCATGATCCTAAGATCTTATTCCCTGTATCTTTCTCGGATGAAGTTTGATTTGCTTGTTTGTTTGTTTGTTTGTTTGGTTTTTATTTTAAAAAGCAAAACAGCAAAAAGGATAGAAATGATAGAGAATTTCAAAAAAAGTAGGAAATTAACACTAGTTAATATATTGCATATTGTTATCTTAGAAATAGTTGTTCAGGTTACAAGATCTAGGAATAAAAAAGATCAAACAATCAAACAATGGCAACACAAACTTCTTTTTGATAAACTAACATAGACTAGTAGTATAGTTATCTATCTTGCATACATATACATACATACAGTTATATACGTATAGCTACATACATATAATCTTTTCCTTTCTTTCTTTTCTCCTTTCCCCTGTCCCATTTGTTTTAAGTTTCAATTTTGGAATGAAAAATAATATTTTCCCAAAAGTCAAATGTTCCTCTGCTGTGAAATGTCAAATTCTTAAACTACTTACTGGCAACTCATTCCTTCTCGGGATTTGGAAACAACCTTCATAAAAATTCTCCTGAACTGATACTTCTATCTTCATCTTTTGTTCCTTTTCTTTGTAGTCTTAAAGGCAGAAATGGAGACTTCTGCATCATTTTTTAAGAGGGGGAAGGACGGGAGGAATGATAGGGAGAAGAGCGATTAGTGCACGGTTTGTGTTGCAAGCTGAATTACTGTCTGTGAACAACGTCCTTACTTTGATAATTGATGGGCTGAATTGCCTTCTTGCTACCTTATGGTGCTTATAGTGCTCAATAAAAAGCCCCTAGGGCCCAATTTGTCCCAACGTACATTCTCTTTTCTTCTAACCAAACTCCTTCCGAGTGCCCAAGTTAACTCTCCCACAAATCAATTTTCTTTTCATTTCCAAAGCCATCTGTGGAGAAGTTTCCCAAGCTACCTTGTGTCATAGCTGCATTCTCAGCTGCCATTTTCCCAAATCACCACACTGCATACTGCCTGGTTTTCTGTCTATCTATAATCAAGAGGTTTTTTTATATTGATTAATTTTTATTGGTTTATTTATTTAGTTTTCAGTGTTGATGAGCATTTTTTGAATTTGTTAACAAAATATTAGGTAGTCCAGAAGTCTGTAGAAGGGGAAAAAAACAAACAAAAAAAATTGTGAAGACAATTAAGACCATGATAGGATAAGGCTGTTGTTAGTCATTCAATGAGTGTTAGTTATTTAAGATGTGAACTTTAACATTGTCTTTACTGGCTATGAATTTTGGACCATAAAAGGCAAGTTCTTTGTACATAATATATCATTATCATTGACCGAGTAACTACTCAGTTCCAGGGTCTGAATAAATTTTCTTAATTTTGAAAACAACACTTCAAGTTAAATTCGATAAGGATCTTGAATAGCTACAGTCAGTGTAATTAAAAAGCAGACAAGGGGCAAAATATACTCATTGAAAACCAATGATCTTGTACCTTTCACCATATTTTACTGTGTGTAAATATATACATGCATGCATAAATATAAACAAATGACCTGAAAACATCATGAAATGATCTATTTTAAGTTACTGGGTACATTCTAATATTTTTTTATTTTAAAAATGTTGATTAACATTTGTTGATGTAATAACAAATCAGGAGTTACAATCTGAAGGCATATATCCATTGCATCTAGTGTGTATTCGTGTCATTTTATGCTCTTCTTTCCCCTGATGTTGAAATGGCTAGCATCACTAGGGTGTTCATTTGAAGTTATAAACATTAAACATTCCCTATTTCCTTGAAATAACAGTAGTTTAACAGGCAAGCTAGACTTACGTAGATAAATTGTAACAGTTAATCCAACACAATCCAATGGTTAAATACCTCATGATAGAAAGACAGGGATCTGGGCCTGGTGTTCTCTTTTGCCCTAGTCTCAAGTTCCTCCAATTCCTTATCTACGTATCATATTTTCATAATAGTTGCTTGCTTTCCTATCACTCCCTGCCACCCCCCCATGACTTGCTCTATAGTCTCTTAGTACTGTGATTCCAGAACACTTTCCCTCATCAGGAGGGCTAATTCCTAATCATCATTTAGAACTCAGCTATAAAAATGAAAAGTCATTAATAAATACTTCAATTGATAGTTGAATCAGTAAATGGATCCAAGCATACTTCAAAACTATATCTTTGTCCAGTCCTGGCAGTGCAGGCAAATCTGTGGGGCAATGTATTTCATTTCAAAAGCCTTATTTCTTCATGTGTAAAACAGGAAAAATAACATCACAAGGTTCCCACGAGGATTACATGAAATAGTGTCAAGAACTTGCCACTTCAATTTGGCAAAAACTTAATACTCATCTACGAAGGACTATAGGCAGTGAGGGGCTTGAGCTGGCTCATTTTAGAGAAAGAACAGTTTACAGGAATTTTACGAGCTTGTTGGTGAACCATCCATAGTCTGACATCAGCCATGGTCATATTTATGACCACACAAGTCAGTGAATGCTATAGATCATGCCTCTCATGCCCAAGACAGTTGCCAGCACACCACTGACTAGAGACGTCCTTGGGGTGAACACAGTAGTGATTTTGGACTGACTGAGTCAGAGTTTAGGAAATAGGATGCTTAATATGGAGTGACTTTGGGGTGAACCTTTTTTGGAGTGAAGGGGAAAATAAGGAACTGGAAGGGGCTGGGGATCTAGCTCAGTGGCCTAAGCGCCTGCCCGGCAAGCGCAAGGTCGTGAGTTTAATCCCCGGTGCCGAAAAAAAAAAAAAAAAAAAAGAAAAAGAAAAGAAGGAACTGGAGAAGTCGAACTGCAGCTTGAGTTGGACACTTCTGCCTAACCCCTGGGGTTGGAGTGACCAGTCAAGACTATCCTGAGTTGGGCCTAGGGAGTCAGGACTTTAATCTCCTTCAACCCTCAGCCCTTGGATACAGGCCACCCCAGGAAAGGTCTGTCCTCGGGTGAGGTAGTGACCCACTGAGATGGTCTCAGAGGTGGGGACGATGCATCTTCCCCGGCAAGGTGATCTGAGTAGCATATCACAAGGTCCCTCGCAGGGTGAAAGAATCTGTTCCTGCTTTTACACATCCCATGCACTAGTGAGCTAGAAAAAGAAATCATTGTATCTTTAAATTCCATGGGTCAGTGCAGGGACTGCAGAGCAGACAGGCGGCTGAGGATGCATGATATATGAGCTGGCGCACACACAAAGCAGAGGAGAGGGCGGGCGGCAGCGTGGGAGCCGGAGTGGCCACAACACAGTCATGAGGTTGTCTGCTGACTCCGAGGGACCAGGAAGTTCTAATGAAGATGGCAGCAGTAGTTTAGAACTACGTCTGACATGTATTCGTGTCCGTCAAAAGAAACCAGCGATTAGTTAACTTTCAACAAGACAGAGTGCAAGCCCAAATAATCCCTTAAGAGAATGTGCATATTACCAGATGGGCAAGGGCCAACTCGGTGTGATTTTTCGTCTCTTCCACAGTCTCTAACAAACAGTGACATCTTCTGCAACACGCCAAAGTACGATCCAGCAAACCTGACAAACTTTCCTTCCTTACCTTCGGCAACATTGATCCGAGCGCAGCTGCCGCGGAGAATTTGTGGCCCAATGGTAACGTCTGTCAATAGAAAAGCTGGAGTCATTTTCCTGCTGACACATGTCCCACGTTCCCCCTTTCTCTAGCTCAGAGGAGGGGTAGATGTGAAAACTGACCATGGAGCAGCTGCTGATTTATACTTCTTTTTTGGACCAGGGGATTCATATTGATTAGTTGGATGAATGAGTCTGTCCCTTTGTTTCAAATGATTAGAGTGAGTGTCTGCCCTTGGAATATATCAGAGCTCCACTGTGACACAACGAATAAGATTCACTATGTTTTTTTGCAAGTCTCAATGCCTTCACCATACTTATGAAATATACCTGTCGATGATACTTAATCTGGTTATGGAAAAATAGATCTTTAGGGAGTTTCGAAGAATGCGCATAACAGCAGGGACATCAAAATGTGTTGTCACAGTCTTTCTCCAGCTCTTTTCCCGTTACTTAATGTATTTACTCTGAATTTATCATCAGGGTGGTGGTTGACATATTTGTTATGTGAATTCCATTTTCTTTCTGTTGTTCTGTTCTGGGATCTTACCATTTGTATAAATGTTTGTACAAATAACTTTTGACTGAGTTTTTCTTCCATAAGATGCAGTTTGCTTATTGAGAGCAGGTGTTTGGGGAAACACGACAGAGTACATTTCTATATTTTAATGGAATATTTGTCTTTGGCATTTATAATTAATATGTTTACAGAAACATAGCCATGGTTTTATGTTTCTCAGGAATTGTCTGAAGTTAGATGATGGTTTTGATGGAGAATATAATTTTATATTGATTTCTTGGTCCTAGGTTGATTTTGGTAGGTAAAGATCAGCTTTTAAACATTTCTTTCCATCTCAGATTGTCAGAAGTGCATTTCTTTCCTGGGGCTTAAGTTTGCCTCCTTTCATTCTTCCCACAGCACTTCCTCCTTTTCATCCCAGAGGTTCCCAAAATATAACAGGTGTCACCCTCAACCTGAGCATCCTTCAAATGGTGAAAATAATTTAATTTTTCCATTGATATTTTCTTCCTTAAATAGCCTATATACATAGTTTCTCCAACTATTCACAGATTAATTCAATCATACATATTTTTAGGAGCCTAAGTTTATCCCTCCGGGCAATCAAGACCCACAGAGTACTAGAAATGCCCAGAGTTCTTCCTCATCTACCAACTGGAATCCACCTCTCTGCATCTGGTTGCAGTAGAAGTATTTGCAGCATTGATCTTGGGTTTCCAGGGTGATTTGTGATTATCTTGGCATCTCTTTCAGTGGTACTCTGAGCCCCTTTTGTTTTCCAAGTGACCTGCAGACACATCCAATCAATCTGGCATTCCTAGCTCAGTAAATTCATACATGGACAGGAGCAAGAACAAGGGAGATAGTGAAGGATGAGTAAAGAGTAGTGGAATAAATTTCTGAGAGATATCATCATTTTTTTCAATGTTCTCTGAGAGTTAGTGTCTCTCATACAGGATCATTTCTGAATGAAAAAGTATATACTCCAGATATGACTTCTAGGGGCAAATCTACCTCAACTAATACTTTTTTTCCCACAATATTTGAGATTTGAGGCTTAATTTATCTTTTTGGCAACACCCTAGCTATGCATCGAATATCCCTCAATCTCTATAAACGTCCCCAATTCAGACATATCTAATCATGGTGATGCTTCATCATCATAACTAAATTTTATAAAATTCATAAACTCAATTTAGAGAGCTCTGTGCTTTTCCCACACTTAGAAAATGTACATTGGATCATCTCACCACCACTTCACATCCAGAGCAACATTTACACAGATTTTGCTCCTCTTACGCTTTATCATTGACATGTAACTCTATGCCAGTCTGGCTCTTATACATTCATAGTGCTCTTAGATTTTGACTCAGTGAAAGGCTCATGCTGTACAGCATGCATTTATTTTTAAATATGGATTATTAAAGTACAGCATTCTCTTAAATAATCAGGATGAGATGTAAATCTATAGATCTCTTTAAATCCCATCAGATCAATTTCTCCAAGGGTATGACTGTCTGACTCTTTGTCCTCTGCTATTCTTGGCATCATGATCTTCTCACACCCCTGCTGAATTGTTCTCCTGTAGCTTGCCCAGAGTATGAATCATATTCAGTCAATAGATGGCAACTGTGATTATTGTGAAACAAAAATTGGTGCCCAGTATTGAGTGCATAAAATAAAACACAAACTTGAGAGCCAGTGAAGCACAGAGCAATACACAGGTTTAAGTGTGAATTGTTGAGCACAAAAGATGGAAGGTGTGAGGGCAGATACAGTCAGAGGACACGGGGATGACTTTATTTCCCTCACATTTCCCTGCAGAACTTCTGAAACAGGAAGCTCTTACTGGCAGTACTCCTGGTTCCCCAAAGGTGTCAGAGCCTAAAGGCTCTGGCCTGCGTTTCAACAATTGCTCTCTTTGCACACCTACCCTAGTCCTCCCAACCTATTTGCACTCTTGAAATGCAGGAAACCTCAGAGTCTGTCCTTAAAGACGACAGTCATATTTACCTATTCCTGCTCTCAGCGATCTCACGATTCCACCAGATAATTGCTGGGGTTTCCAAATGTATCTTTATCTCCTGCTGTGTACACTATTTGACATTGAGGCCGGCTGGGGTCAGGAAACAACCCCGGTTCTGATCCCTGCAGTGTGGTTCCAAAGTTGCTGTAGGTAGCCTTGTTCATGGCAGGGCAGGAACCTGTGAATTCCAGTCACTTTGTCTCTGTTTGGCTACAGTGCACACTGGATCACTCAAAATAGAGCAGTCTTGGTTTTGTGATGTATACACCTGAGTGCTTTGAGAAAAAATATCATATATTTTGGTTTGATACCACTACCACCATTTTATATGAGCTGATGCTTTGAATCCAAACAGAAATTAAGCCATATGTGTGGGGATAGTGGATGAGGTGCCAGATACTATGCTAAAAGTATTTGGGGGAGTGTGAGTCATGGTCCTTGGCTATCACTGTGCTTATTACCTAGACAGGAAGATAAGCCATGAGTGAAAAAGCAATAGCAATATATTAGAACAACAGCAGAAGGAAGGTAGTAAGGAGGGAGAGATATGTGGAAGAGTTATGAGTCATCCTTACCTGTCTTATTTAACCCTGATTTATGAAAAACTGGTTATCTGTAGGAGTGGAATTTTGCAATCTAGCTGATGAATGAATGGGCTTTGTGATGTTACAAATGTGAGCTTTCTCAGTAAAGGACTATTAATAGATTGCTTTAATGTGAAACACATTTTCCCATGGAAACAGATGCTAAAAATGGTGGTTAGGCCAGCAGAAGCCAATTTAACTTAAAATGCAGCTGAAATAGTGATGTTGTACTGTGGCACACCATTCTATATCCAAGGACTAAACATTCCACATGCCAGGTCACATAAGCACAGTATTATTCTTGATGGGAGCTATGTCTTTACTTTGTATTTCCTGGCCTTAAGATTTACTCTTTTTACTGCACAACCAAGAAGCAGTATTCTTCCTTCTTTGTGTAAGGTTCGAATCGGACCTGACTCTCTCAACCTCCAACCTGCTTGCCAGCAGAGGCACTACTCTCTTCAGGGAACTCAGTTCAGTACCAAAGTTGTCTTTGGCAAGCACAGGATGTCTAAAGGAGATAAGATAGGACAAGGAAGTTTGCAGGTCCCAAAACATCTGGGGACATCTGGAGATACCTGAAGATTTACACTGGATGCTTCAAAGACTCTGCCCACCGAGATGCAAGACTTCAGAGAACTTTGACCACAGATGTTTTTTAAAATCTTCCTGCCTAATGTACTCCACTTTCTTACCTTCCCTATAAAAGAGACACACTTTGTTCTCTGCAGCTGGTCTTACTGCTCTCTGCCTGCCTGCACCCAAGCACAATAAATTCCATGCCATGTTGCTTTTACACAAGCCTGGTGCTCTCTTCTGCACCCCCCATATGTTACGCTTTGCCCCATCTCTTACGTCCTGAGGAGATGCATTCTATCTCCTGCAATTTTCCAGTATCTCCATAATGCAAATGGAGTCCTCCCTGCCAGATGATATACACATCTTTTGAATCTGGAGCTAGCGGTTCAAAATGGTGTTAGTAACACCAAAAGACATTCTTTTGGTTAAAAAAAATCTGAGAAGGGTATTACAGGAAGAAAGTTGGGAGGAATAGAAGGAGGTTAACATCAGCTGTAAGACAGGCTCAGTTAGACTGAGAGGGAACTAAATAAGGCTGCTTCTGATTGTCACATGTTTCAATGACAAATAGTTGTAAACTGAGGCTGTGTCTCCAAAAAAGTGAGTATTTTTGTTGATCTGCTTTCTTACTTTTTAAAATACTGGCTCAAAACAATCACTACTTTATTTGTTCTCACAGTGGTATGGATTGATTTGATTCAACTGGGGATCTGCTGCTACTCTGAGTTAGGATGTCCCATTTGGTTGTGGTCTCCTGGAAGTTAGGGTTAGATTAAGGAGGTTAGATTAAGGAGGGGTGATTTAGACCCCAGGACAGCTGGGTGATAAGGTACGTAGCTGCTCTACTCTCCATGGGATCTCTAGCAGAATACTTTGACCTCTTACATACCTCTAGACTACCGAAGCAACAAGAAAGAATCTGCCAGAAGTTAAGGCTTCAGGTAGTTATGTTGATTTTAAAAGTGTTGAATTTGCTATTAAATCCAGAGTGAACTATTTATTTCAGATTGTGCATTTTTCATCACTGAAAGACCCAGCTGGTTCTTATTCATATACTTCTGTTTTTCATTAATTTTATATTTTTCATTAAATCTTCAATCTTATCAAATATTCCTTAACAAGTATTTTTGTATCCTCATTAACAAATCTTATCATCTCAGTCATTTCTGTCATATTGTTATTGACTGATTTTCTTCCTGATGTGAATCACACCTTCCTGCTTCTTTCATATCTAGTTAGTTTCCATCACTGGAAATTGGACATGGTGAGATTTTACATTTTTAAGTTCTTAGCACTTTTTTCTCCCTTTTAAAAAGTACTGGACTTCGCTGGGATGGGTACTTAAACCAGTTGAGGAACCAAATAGTCTGTATTTGGTTGCTGTTACCTTCTAGTGTTGTTACTAACAAGTTCATAGCTACTCGAGTTCTTTAACCTTTGTACATGATCAGTGTTTCTGTTTCTCTCTCCACCCCACAATGTTCTGAAAATTTGCAATAATGCACTGTGGTTCAAGTCTGTATTCTTATACTATGTATTGCAAACTTGCCAAACTGGTCTGTTTTGGGAGAAATTCTTGTGTTCATACATGGGCAGGTTCATTATCGTTAGCCCTCACATTTATCTACTTGGCCTCCGGAATGATTTCTACACTTGTTCTCATTATTTTTCCTTAATATTTCTCTCTTGAATTCCTCTAATTTCTAAAAGATATCCTTAGTTAAATTTCTTTTTTTTAATAAATTGTTCATTTTATTAGATTTAGAAAAGCCTATGAGAGAATACACTCATTTTATTAAACACAATCATAGAAAAAAAAGAATAATTGAATATTTTCTTGACTGAAAACATCACAAAGGCTGACTCACTTTTAGTCTAGTTTCTAATTTTCCTATTGAGCTTTCCATAACTCTCTTGGTGGGGTTGTTCTTTGCCGTGTGGATGTTTCCTCTTTCATACCATCCCTCTTTCCTGGCTCTAGTGATTATTTCTGATTCCTCAGGATAATAATTGCCATGGTTTTAAAGTTTCCTCTTCTTGCATGAGCTCCCATGCTTCTCTGTGAGCAGTCATTTTCCAAGTGTATGGGGAGGACTTGGTCATCTATTTACCTCCTTCGACAGAGTTTCAAATCATCTTCCTGCTTTCCCCTCTGCACACTCTCCCAGTTCATCGTGTGGCAGTTGGAGAATTCCAGACACAAATCGATCTGTCTGTTTTCCCAGGGCTTCTGTGAAGCTTTAACAAAAACTTTTTTTGTAGCCAAAATATTTCAGTCACTATTTCTTTTCCCTTTAAACATTCAGCCATTACAATTATTTTGTCCATTTTCCTCTCAGTTTCCCCTCCCTAAAATGCTTTACCTAAATGCTATCTCACCAATCTCACAGTTATTTTGCATTTCACTAAACTACCCAAAGAATCTCTGTCCTTCCCACTAATTAGTAACCCTGGCAACCTGAACTTAGAAATACAAACAGCAATGCACGCTCCCTTCTTCCAACCCACTTTGAAGCTCTGTGGGCAAAGGCAGCCCTGCAGAATCTTTAAAGAGGAAAGGGACAGTCACCCAACAAGAGCATTAATATTCTACACGGCACGATCAAAAATGAAAGGCAGGCTGATATATTTGGGGGAAATTGTGTATCTTTAAAAATCTGAATTAAGGTGCATAAAACCATTAACACTGAACAATATATTTTGTTATATGTGTATATTGTAGAATATTTAAGTCAAGTTAAATCTATCTATTAATGTAGCATCTTTTATTTTTCTATTTTTCTTTTTTATTACTACATATTTATAGTACATAATGATTACATTCCTTATGAGGCATTGGTACATGTGTCTAACACATTTTAATTCTTTTTCATCCTATTTCTTTCTCCTTCCATTTCTTGGTCCCCTCCCATTTGCAAAAGTTCTATCTCCCTAGTTCCTATTTGTCCTTTGGGTTTCTCACCCAAAAGAAACCATGTGATATTTAAGCTTGTGTATCTGATTTATTTCACTTAACATTTTGGAGTCAAGGTGTTTTTTGGTTACTTTTTTCCGTTGCTAAGACAAACACCTGACACCCCAAGTGAAGCAAGGAAAGGTTTATTTAGCTCATGGTTTCTGGAGATTTCAGTCCATAATCAGCTGGCTACAAGGCAGGTGGCATGGCACTGGGGCAACACTTCAAGGCAGCAACCTGAACAAAAGAGCAAAATGCAAGCCTCTTCTCTACCCTTAAATTGTACATAGCCCACCCCCCTTCAGGGCAGGTGTAACACTCACCAAATAGCCTTGCCCTCCTTTGCACAGGATGAGGATATTTACAAAGTAAGAATCCTGGTTCCCTGCTGAGTCTCTCAGTTAAACTTCTCAACTTCTCAAGTTGACACAATGTATTAACCATAACAAGGTGCATCCATTTTCCTACAAATGACTCAATTTTACTCCTCTCACAGCACGGTAATGGTAAGGTAGCGTATTTCCAAAACTGATGTACATATTTAATGCAATCGCAATCAAAATTTCTTTAAGGTGAAAACTTTCAGAGTACTTTCTTCTAGCTTTTTAAAGTGTATAGCTCAGTCTTGTTATCAAGAATATAGGTAACAATAAGATTCAGGTTTTTCAAGTCAGCCAAATCCATGGAGGCTCAATCTGTTTCCCAGTTTTCAAAATATGGTTTCTTACTCCTTCACTCATTTATGTAGTTCTTATGTTTCAATGCTTAAAATATTGTTATTCACATATTCTAGAATTTGGGAAGGTTTACAAGTTTTTTGTGTGTGTTCAATCCATCATTTTAATCCTGTTTTTTAAAAAAAGTTATAGTCCATAATTGGTTTTGTTTTATCTGAAAGACAAAAAAACAATAAAAATGATGACACAAAATTTCAAAGCAATAGATAGTAGGAGAGTAACAATGGTTAATACATTGCCTATTGTTATCTTCAAAGTCGTTGCTCAGATTACAAGACAAAGGCTTGAAAAATTGATCAAACAATATAATCACAAACCTTTCTTTTCACTAATAGAAATTAGTAGTATACCTATCTTAACTATTTTGTACATATACATTGTTTTTCCTTTTCTCTTCCTTCTTTTCTCCTTTCCCCATCCCAGTTTCTGTTTCCTTCTGAACAATTTCTTCATAACTGTTTTCCTTAACCATTATATTTATATCATAATGCTAAATGGATACATCTTAAATATTGTATTTATACTTTCTTTAGAGTTATCCTTGATGAAAAAATTTTTCCATGCACTTTAAAGACATTTTCAAAATTGAAATTAATGATCATTATTTTTAATTATTCTAAATTCCTAAGAATATAACAAATAATCTAAAAATATTTGACTGGAGATTGGGAGACACTACTCACTGGTAACCAGCTCAGTGGGAAGGCAGCAGCAGGCCCTGCTCCCATGTGTACTCCAGCAACCCTCAGGACACTTCTGCCCAAGGTAACCAGGAAGGCATGGGAAAAACAGAAGTGGGCCCTGCACCAGTGTACCCAGTGGCCACCACTGGATACCTGTAGCCAGCACTGGCCAGGAGAACCAAACAGTCATGCTCCAGAGAAATTGTAGCCAATGTGGGAAGTGCCTGGGACCCCATTACCTGCTTGTTTGGAAGAACCCAGGAAAATATCAAGATGAAGAAGCAAAAGGCAGTCCCTGGACTCCAACCCAAGCAGAGCAAGTCCAGGAGATGAAAACATGGAAGAGACTGGGAGTCACACACCTGAAATTTCTGC
>RJWT010027169.1:0-15588 GCA_004365215.1 Cuniculus paca | reverse complement strand
TCTTGTGAGATCAGTATTTCCTACTACTTATTGGTTTGCTTTCTTGTGGTGTATGCCTGTGTGTATGTGTGTTCTGGCAAAACTTCCAGGTCTAAACTGGTTATGGTTACACACACCCATAATCCCAGCACTCAGGAGGCTGAGGCAGGAGGATTACTGAAAGTTTGAGCACAACCTGGGCCACATAGTGAGTTTAAATCCAGCCTGCACTACATAGTTAGATCTTGTTTCAAAAAAATAAAAAAAAATACATAAAAAACAACTCTTCCAGGGACTTACGATAGATACACATGGCTTTAGTTTTAATCTTTGTAGGAATTATATTTTTCTATATCAAATAAATGAATATAACTGAATAATATAATAAATAAGTATAGTATGTATCAGTTACAGTGGGTCAGATTTCTAAGGTAGTTCTCAAGACTCCTGCCCCCTGGTGTACACATGCTGTGTACCATCTCAGAGCATGGAAGGAACCTGTGGCCGTGGTAGACCGTCACCCTGTTACTACATCACATCCTGGCAAAGGTAAAGGATTTTCAGATATAATTAAGGATCAAAATCAGTTGATTCTTTCAACAAAGGCAGATTATCCTGGGAGGCCTCATCCAAGTGAAATCTCCTGAAATAGGGACTGGGCCTTACTGGAGAGGCGGCTTTTCCTGCTGGCCTTAAGGAAGTCGGTGCAGTGTTGTGAAAAGAGCTTTGAGAGAACCACATGAGCAGGAACTGAGAAAAGCCCGGATACCAGCCAGCAGGAAAACAGATGTGTGAGCTTGGAAGCCCAGAAAAGAACACAGCCCCGTGTACACCTAGATTGCTGCCTGGATGGCTGAAGAGAGACCAGCTAAGCTATACCTGGAGTCCTAACTGGAAGAAAGAGAGGGAGAGGAGGGAAGGAAGAAAAGAAGCAAGGAAATAAAGATTTCTTTAAGCTGGTAAATTTATCACTCAAAAAAAGAAAACTAACTCAATTACCAGTAAATCATAGATGATAGAGGGCTCAATAGGAGAAATAAAGTTTGAAAAGGGAAATTCAGATGGTGAAGAGAAAAGCAAGGCTTACATTTTCACTGATAGGTGAAAACACACAAACTCTCCCCTGAGGTCCTCTGCACACATTGATCTTGTCCTGTCTTGATTGTATGAGCAACACGGGGTCCTCAGAGAAGTTAATCACGATTTTAGGATACAAACACGGCCACTTTGCATCTCTGCCATTCTAAAACACAATGATAGCATTATCAGAAGTAAGTGAACAGCTTCTGGTGATATTACACATTTATAAATATAGCAGTTTTTCCATGTTTTCATTTCAATTCTGGTCACGTGAATAAAATCTTTCAGGTATATATTGCATAGACACAATTTTGTATTTTTTAACATTATATGGTATACATTTTCGCTATATTGACGTCATAGTTATTTGTAATCATTAGATAATATTTTTAGTGAATCAATGTGCTAAAAATCTCCATAATAACTCTGCTATTATTGGACACTGAGAGGATTCCTTTTTAAATTTTCTCTTCTCATACTGTAAATAACATTTATTTTTGCCAAGTTCACATATTTTTAATTATGGCTCTATTACTAATGATAATATAATGTTCTTAGAATGTTTCCAGTATTGGGACTACTGACTCAAAGGTATAAACTTCTCTGGACCTAATTGTTTCCCCCAAATTTTACCAATATAAAATCTTCCAGTAGTGCGAATTGTGGCTAGATTATTTTTTTCATTTCAGCTATCTTGCCAATGTTAGGAATTTCTTTGTAAAGTTGTGACTATTTAATTTTTAAAAAACAAACCCAACTGAGATATAGTACATCCAATACAGTGCAAAATTCAATAAAGCTCAGAAATTGGATACATTCATGTAAATACATCACAGTTGACCTATAAAACTTTTTCATTGCTCCCCAAAATTTTCATGTATCCTTCACTAGTCAGTTCATTTCCTGCCCTGGTCCTATGCAACCACCAAACATTAGTTTTGCTCATTTTTTTGTCCTGTTTTGAATGAAACATTTATTTATTCTTTTTTTTAAATACAAAATGGCTAACACATATATCTTACTATCATTGAAATAGGGGGAGAGGCTTGGCTCTGGATGTCCCGGTCCCACAGTGGCCCCAGTATGGTGCTGTTTCCGGCAGGGCAGGTCTAGTTCTCTCTCCCCACATTTGGCACTGATGCTGACTCATGGGGAGAGACTTGGCTATGGATGTTTTGCTCATTTTTACTAGCATGTCATATTGGAGCCATATATCTGAACCAGTCTGCTTTATTTTGTTCTGCATACTAGTTTTGAGATGTACCAAAGTTGTATGTTTTAGTCATGTTGGTGCTTATGTTAATGAGTAGGATACACCACAATTTTTTATTCATTGTTTTACCTGATACTGATCATATGTAGTGATTCTGATTTGGGGTGTTGTAAAGTTGATTTAAATATTCTCACATAGACTTTGTGGAATGCATGTTCTTAATTTTGTTGGCTAAATACATACAAGGAAGATTGTTGGATAGTATGAAAAGTCTATATTTAACTTTGTAGAACCTTTGGTAAACTATTTTCAAAAGTGGTTTATCCAGTTTACATTCCTGTCAGTCATGAATGAGTGTTCCACTTGTTCCACATCTTCCTCAACACTGGGTGTTGTCAGTCTTTTTAATTTTAACTATTCTAGTGAATGTTAGCTGGCATCTCATTGTGGTCTACCATTTAATTTTGATATAACCTTTATATATGGTTTTTATGGCCTGAAAAATAAAATTGAATTTCTATTATAATGATAAATATAAAGAGAAATTAAAAAATCCAAAAAGAAATCATGCTTTGCAGAGGAAATAAAAAACATTAGATTTTATTATACAAAACGATACCACTAGGTATGGGTATTTTGTTCTATTTGAAATGAAAAGACTCCTTAGGCATCCTCACATAGAGCCATGGAAGTAGCAGTTATTTGAGCAGCATGAGGAGGACTGCGACAGGCAGGGTGCTTGTATTCTGCTGGTATAAGAAGGCAAACATTCTAGGGAAAGAGCACCAAAAGTGTACTGATTACTTTTCTTGCTGTGCTGATAGAGGTTGTGTTAATAAATATAAAATGCTACTTCTCATATTGACTTAGTCTTTCACCTTCTAAATCCAGGAACAAGGGGGATGGAATTGAATATTTACCATTTTTGGACAATTTTTGCTAGGGTTTGCTGTGTTGGGATAACATTTGGATTAGATCTGTAGGAGTAGAAAGGACAAAGCTGTCTCTTGGCTAACCTGAGCAGGGGTTAAGGAAAAAAGTCGATACTCCTGAGCCAGCGATAATCAGGCCGAAAGCTCTCAGCCTCAAATGTGCTTCATAGGTAGAAAGGGCTTATTCCTGTCTTAAACCTTAGCAAAGCCAATTCCCTATACCAGGAAATGAAACTTAATTGCTTTATGCAAAACTGGTAAAATGTGTAGAGACATGCTGGGGTACTTAATTTCAACTAGGTAATTTTTTAAAGATAGGTAAAGATGTTGAAAATGACCACATTCACTGTAGAAATTTCCACACAACAAGCTGAGTACCATTCCCTGAAACAGCGCTTGCACTTATATGTGTGCTGACATATTTTGTCCTATCAGAAGGCTCATGACCTGAAAGAGATTTCTATAGTGATTTTGAGCAGTTTTCCATTTCTGATAGCTGACAAAGTTCAACCAGTAACCTCCAATGTGAATTTAAACAACCCTAGTTTAAATTATCTGGAGGCAGCTCATCATCATTAACCACTCACATATACTTTTTTCATTGATATTTGTTTGTATCATCACCAAAAAGGAATTCTGGGAAACAAGTTACATGTTTTGGTCTCTCTAGGAGTTATACTCCAAATACACAGACTTATTCTTGATCCATCCTCTGTTCCTACTAAGATCAGATTTTCAAAATTTAATCAGATGAGTAATGAATCATACTCCACCCCCCCAGTTTTTTGAGACACATTCTTCTCCAGTGAATCAAAACGTAAAAATTTATAAGTCTGCTTTATCTCTTTTTTGTCCAAATTTGTGTTTTTAAAACATCAACATGGGTCTTGCAACTTGATAAAGTGACCGATCGTTTTAAAATATTCAAAATGTGAAGTAATTGCGAGATTAATTTTGTCACCAAATGCTTTATATAACTTAAAACTTATGCCTCCAAGTGATGAATACTTCAGAGAATTAGACTTAGAATTCTTTATGGAACTTTAAGACATTTCAAACACTACAAATACAAAGAAATAGCATATTGAAAATAGAGATCATATGGATGGTGTTAGCTTTTCTGCAAAAATTCTTAAAAAGAGAAAAAAATGGAAATAAAGCACTATTCCTTCAAGCAGAAAAATGGTGCCACAAAACATCAATAGGGACCTGGGTTAAATATAATATGGTTCATCCACAATAAAGAATAATATTCAAAAAAAGAATAATATTCAGCTATTGTAAAGAAAGAGAAAGACTGAATACGCATTGACTTGGCAAGATCTCCAAGACATATTTTTGAATGAAAAGAATATTCTCATTTATACATAAAGGTGAAGTATTACTGTGATATGAACATTCTTGTACATGTGCAGGTGTATGAGACTTCATGAACAGCAAGCACTAAGACTGCTTCTAGTGAAGGGAGTAGGTACGCGTGAGCATGTGCGTGTATGCATGAATGCCCGTAGGCTTTGTAGGTGGCATGGGAGGTAGTGAACTGCAAAGTAACATAATTTGTTCAGTATGGTTCTTTTTGTATAACAATTTTACAAGATTAAACCTGGGTGTTGCAACAAACTAATTCTGAGAAGAAAAGTAATGACTTACTTAGATGTGTTCTCTGGCAACCTAAGGTTATAATTTAATACTCATATATTTCCGAAATTGCAATGTGTTTACTGATAGCACAATTAAATAAGATATACCTTGCTACAGAAATTTATTAAAGAAGGAAAAAATATAGACAAAGTGAACTAAAAAAAGGTTAACCTTAAGAATTTCTTAGCTCTCAACAGTACACCTCATACCTCACGCAGGTCCCAGCATAAGGCAGGAGGAGCTCGGTAAATATTAATGGAGTGAATGTTTTTGGTTTTTTAGAAGGCTATGCTTTTTATGATTTAAAATGCAAAAATGGAATAAATGATATTGTTTAGCATATTAGATGCATGGTGTGAATTTACTACCTGAATTAATTCAGTTTCCTTAGCAAAGATATGCACATCAAGGTCAGTAGCGGCAAGTGATTTGAGAAAGGGAAAACTGTGAAAAACCATCATGGCGTCCATCTCTATGCCATGTGGAAATTCTCTGGCATGGCAGTGCATCCTACTTTCACTCAATGAGCCATTCTCTTCAACATGGTCCACCAGCCCTCTTTACCATGAGACACAAAGCAGGATCACCCAGAACGGGCTCCTGGATCTCATCCAGGCTTCGTGCCCTGGGGCAAAGCTGCCTGCGACATAAGATCCTTGAGGAGGTCATGTGTGGAAAATGGAAGGCAATGCGGGCTGTGCATCAGGCTGAAATGGGATCACTACAAGCAGGGTGGGCAGAAGAAACATGGTGGTTTAATATCAAATGATAGGCTGTGGCCGTGGGCTTCTAGGAAATCAGACACCTTGCCAACATTCCTTTCAAGCCAAGAGATCTGATGGAAAAGAGAATAATGAACAAAAGAAGAAATTGTTTGAAGTTTCAGATTTGGTTGAAGGGATATTAGTGGACAGGTGGTAGTGTGCAAAATAATCTTCTTACCAATGGCTATCTTCAGGAGGGTCATCCCTGTCAGTAATATGACTTGTAAGCACGAAGTGATTTTGTGCTGTTAACAGACAGTATGCCTATAAACATTATATTTATATAAAAAAGGTTATCATATAATCATGGTGCTTACCTAGGTTGAGATTTGCAAGTATGCCACATTTCGAAACCTGGGAAAACAAAACAATCTATGTTAATAATTTCCAATGTAAAATAAAAACATGAGCCATCTGGAAATTATCAAAATGCTATGTAAAGGCAATGATGCCATTTATTGCATAGAATCAATTTAGCACAGCAATAAAAAAAAAACACACACACGTATAAGCTTTGAAAAAGCAGGCTATTCTTTTCCGTAGAACTTTTCATTTAAATTCTGTTGCCATTGTTATGCAGTAAATTTGGTTGTCACACAGCTATAGCTAAAGTGCTTTTTATTTGATGTAATCCTACTGCATCATTAAAATATCAGTATTTTTTATGCTTTGCAAATATTTGTGGACACCATTAAGCAGCACGAAGCACAGTGCAGTAACAAATGTCCATTTTATGGCCACTGTCAGACTATATATTGTATAACGCCCCAAATATTATCAGCAATCTAGACCTAAATTATCACAACCGTAAGTCCATGAAACACAAGACACATATATAATCTCCCTTAGTCCCTGTATTGAAATGTTAGAATTAAAAGCTTGGGCTATCAATTCAGGCAGAAAATGTCATTTTCCAGAGGAATTTTCCATCCCTAACAAAAAAGGAGAAAAGGCAAAAGAATGAAGCTAAGGCTGATTTTTGGGAACAACTCTAAACCTGGGAGAAAACCTGGAAGAAGAGTTTTATGCCCAAAAGAGAAAACACAGGTGAGAAGGGAAATCATTGTAGAAGTGGGAAAATTGTTCTTTTGTCATCGTGCTTTGTTATCATTATTATAATTAACAGAAACCTTCAACTCAGTAAGCAATATTAGTTTACGATGTTAGAGATTTTCTCTCAACTCGAAATTCTACTCAAGAAAAACTAAGTATGTTGGTGTTTTAAACTATGATGATAAATTACTCACAACATACAGTTCATTGCAAATACTGAACAAATAGTTTCTAAATTGCTCAGGAATGCAGTCAGCTAAGGTGCAGGGTGTAGCAGGGAATCTAAGGTCTGGTCAAAATTGGAAATATTTTATCATGTAATTAGGCAAAACTAGTGTGAGATTTGTCAGTGATTCAATTTGTCTTGTAGCAAAAGTCCTCTAACTTACTGTTAAATATTTCCTTTCTTTTGTTGAATTTTGTTTTCACTTCTGTAAATCATAGAAGACAAATCACCTCTAACTGCCCATATATCCCTCGGTCTTCTTTTTGTACAGTTTTGAAGGTGATGAAAGAATCAATTTCATTGAGTACAAATGACAATATTAATCATAAGGGGTTGTCAGGGCTTGTAATGGCGAATGTATCTAGAGAAGCTGTGGCCTATTGTAGTTTCCTTCCTCATCTGGCCATGGACAACTGGGATTGTGAGAGGAAGCTGCTCGGTCTGCCCACACCGAGGACACAGGCAGGGAAGAAGAAAAGATAAACACATTTAAAAGCAAGTCTTCTCGCTTCAAAATGCACTTTTACTCAAACATTTTGACTCAGGGATGAACTATCCCTCTGAAAGGTTTCAAATCTTTTTCTGAACCCTGCAAATCAAATGAATATAATCTGCTTTCCAAAATGACTCTGCAAACACGTTTTTTTTTAATGATGTCTGTTTATTGTGTATTTCTGGCTTCTCTTGTATCCTCCTCTGACAAAGGTTGACTCTCATTCATTAGATGGTCAATTTGAATTAACTTCCCCCACTGAGCATTTCTTAATATGAGTGCTGATTTAGAAGTTTGATTTTTTACTCAATTATATGTCATGTTACTGGTATTGGTGGAATTTGTGACAGGATTATGAATGCCTTAGTAAATCTGAATTAACAAAAACTTTAGCTTTACTTGGAGAGTATTTTTACTCATATGCTATGAATTGTGTGATATAAGTAAAGTGAAAGTCGTAAGATTTATGTCTAAATAAAAACACAGATTTTTGGTAGATAAAAATCCTATTTCAGTCAGAATATGTAGAAGGAAAGGAATAGATTCTTATTTATGTAAATGAGCAAAAATGAGATCTTTTTGAAGACTTGGACAGAATTAGAAATTATTTAAATTAAAATATTCAAAATATTTTTAGATAAAGTAAGCAGATGTTAAAATTACAATGAGATTTCAAAACCAATTGAGACATTTTTCTAATTTCAATTGCTTTCAAAGTAATCTAAACGGAACTTTTAATAACAGGAAGTTTTATATTTTATTTTGTGATTAGATGTGAATGTAAGACTACTAATCTTTTTTAAAATTTATATCTCTTACCTAATTCTGTTGTTTTGTATTCAGTCTTAACAATGATGAATGCAGGTAGATTTTTTTCAGATTGCTTTAATTAATACTTTATAAATTAAATTTATTTTATTATTTCAGCTTGTTAAATGTTCAGTCCTACCAGTAGCTTAGATTTTTTTTTCCTGAGATTTTGATCCTTTTTTTCAAAATTATGATTATTGGAAGTTTTTCTTTGGGTCTATGAAGAATTGTATGAGTAATTTTCCCTTACTTTTTGTGGCGATTTGAATGTGTTGTTTATTATGAGTCATTAGAATTAGTTATAGAGACTACAGTCAACATGAAACAAACCACATATGATTGATGAGTTTATTTCAAAATCACGCTCTTTACAAAATGTAATGGAACAATCCTGCAGATAATGTTTGTATTTTCTAACAATTCTAATAGCTAAAAGTAAATCTAACCACCTTTAAACATTTTTGTAATATTCTTCCATTTGAAAATATAATTTTTGCAGTTGTGTTGCAAAATGAAAGAATAATACAAAAATGTAAGGATATATAAGTCTGGACACAAACATAAATATGTATTTCTGAATGAATATATGAAAAATTTAAATTCAGCTTGCTGGTGAAGAGAGAAAGAGGGAGAGTTTTACTTTCCATTTTGTGCCTCTCTAAACAGCTGGAATTTTCGGTGTATGTTCTACTTTTGTTTTTTAAAGCCAATGATTAAAATAAATCTGTTAGATGAAATTATATGCTATTTCAGTGTTCTTCATATTTTCCTGTTAGTTTTAGTTTTTGCTGATAAGCTTTTCATAGTTAAAAGAATTTAAACATTAGAAAAAAACTTGTAAGTAAGCAGGCTTGCTACTTTGCTTTCACAGAGAGGCAGACAAACAAGCAGTTAATACATGATCAAAAATGACTTTTAAATTACTTTTGTTGCTTGCTTCTGTCCCACTCTTTTGCTATCGATTTTCGTATTTGGATATTTGATGTTCAGAGCTTTGCTTTACTTGGAGTTTATGGTTTTTCTGTTGATTTTCTGTAGGAAAATTTGCTGTTGAGATCTTGCAGTGGCTTTCCTAGCTGCCACTCCCGGGCTTGGGAGCTAACTGCCAGGTGGAAGAGGAATGCCCTGCGTAAGCCTACAGATTGCCTGTGTCCAGCGTTCTTTGAGGAGATGGGATTTTTCTCTATTAACATGGTTTAATTTGGGATTTTTTTGTTCGGTTTATCAATCTGTTCTGACCCTGTAAGCAATACTATAGCTCTACCATTAACATCAAAGTTTCTTTTTTGGTTTTCACATTCATTTGGGGGTAATTAAATGATACATATTATTTCTTGCCTTCTCTGGTTCATAATTTTACCTTCAATTTTTAGAAAAAAAGTTATTTAGTTTTTCCATACACTGATTAGAATTTTTTTGTATCTAAAACATTGTCAACTTTTAAACATAGTATTCATTGAGTTCTAATTAGAATTATACAGTGGCATAAACGCTGGCCTAGCAAGTGGGAGGTCTTGAGTTCAATCCCCGGTGTCAAAAAAAAAAAAAAAAAAAAAGGAAGCTAACTAGAATTATATACATAGGAGGCATATAAGTATTCATTTATTTCCAAGCACATTCTCCTGCTGGCAAAGGAAACAGGATTATGCAGTTCCAGTTTGTGTCTAAAATGTGCTAAAGCAGTTAGTAAAAAAATCATTAGCAACAATTGTCAGAAAATTCAGCCAAAATAAGGGGCCAATTGAATATGTCAATTTTTAAGAAGTTTTTGTCACATTGAAACAATATCAAAACAAATAATGAGACAGGGTCTTAGATTAAATCTATACCTAAAATAATTAAAAATAAGTTAATTTTTATTAAAGCTTGTCTTTCAAAGTACAGAAAATAATTGGTGGAAAAATCTCATGTCATATAGATAACAAGAATATGGACTTTACAAAAAGAAAATTTACTTTAAATTTATGGATATTATGAAGGATCCTAAGATTAATATATGTGCTATATTATACTTTTTAATATTGTAGTCATAAAAAACCCCATGTAAAATGATAAACGTAAAATTTTAGTTCAGATTCTTTTTGCCAGGCAGTTTTGCTAGAAATTATACAATACCTTCTGTCTTCTTTGGAATTATGTTACTATGTTCTTTATACATCTAATAGATAATATTATGGCAAAGATTAAAAAATCTTTTCCTGAAAGCGATTTGAAGGCTATTAACATTAAGAACATATTAAATTGCCATTTTTCACTATTATTTATTCTGAATCTTGAAAGTATAGTTTTTTGATCATTGGAAATAGTGAATATTGGACCTTTGAAAATTTTACTAGCTACAGAAACACAAATAGTGGTAAAAAGTTCAGGAAAAAAAGCTTATTTTGATTCAAGTTATCTCATTCATGCATCATTGTAATCAAGGACATGCAAATTAACTTTTAAAATAAAATCATGTTTTTATTCTTTGAAAAGGGGTCAAACTCCTTGGGCAGCATTTTCCGCATTGTCTTAATTTTAATTGCAAATGAAGTATATTTTCTAAGACTTTAATATTATACTATTAAGGATTCAGCATACTGACTTACATGTTGGAAAATGTGATAATCAAGAACGTATTGTGTCAACTTACCTCCACCTTCTATTTTAAACAAGTGTTAGTGTTTTTAAGACATCTGTAGCTTGTTTGTGTAAGTACTGTGACAGTGACTTGATAATCCTCATGTGATTATCTGAGTTACACTTTGAAAGCACTGATAGTCTGGTTGAGATTTTCTAGGGAACAATGTACCTACAGAATGATTTTTTTTTCTTACCTCATAGCCAAAAAATTTCTGTCAGTTTATTAAGGATATTTCTAGATTGTAAATACCTAGCTTTTTTTTTTCTACTTTTGCTACTACTATCCCTACTAGATAATAATCACTTAAATTTTTCTAGACCCTATACTTGGTAAATGACATATGTAATCCATTTAATCCTTTCAATGGCTTCATGAGACAGAGACACTGAATAGCTGAAGAAACTGAGACACAGAGAAGTTAATTAGTTGCTGTTTCATAATTAGTGAGTGGTGGCCCTGGGATCTGGAATTTTGACAACAGAGCCTATTCTTTAATTTCCATAGACATGAGGATCAAATCTATTCCCTAATTTTCAATTTACATTAGGTTGCTATAATCTTAGAATTTTATGAGTAAAATATGTAAATTTTGAAAAATGATTTTAATTGTTTAATACTTTTTCTCTTATTTACAGATATGCTTTAAACTTACAGAGAAAAGTTGTATGGCCTTTCTCAATCTAGGAAAGCAGCTTTCAGCAAGTAGGGCATGGTGGTACAGTGGATATGAATCATTCATTCACGTACTTATGAAAAGCCTGCTTCAGGCTGGCTTTGTGTCACCTACTGGCATCCAGAAGTAAACAAAACTACTCTTGCTCTCAATTCTTGGGCAAGGAACTCAGATGAGCAAATAGATAATTATGTCCATTATGAACAGGACTAGAGCAGAGGAAAATCTGCATTCAAAGCGAAGAATCACCTGTCTCCCTTAGCTTTAGGTGGGGTGGCAGGACTGGAGCAGCTAAGGAAGTCCTCCTAGAAAAAAGGTAATGCTGGAGTTGTGCAAAATATTAAGGGCATGTAGAAGTCATCCAGGCAGAGAAGGAGTTGAGCAGCGCTGAGCAGGGAGAACACAATTGCAATGCCACAAAGACACAGAGCGGAGTGTGGCTTGGAAACTGCCTGGCTGGAGCATGAGATATGGGAGCACAGACAACAAAGCTGGGGACATAGCCAGGTCCCACACGATCAGCTGCTTTGTGTACTATCCTAAGGGCTAGAGTTTTTGTCTAAGGATGTACATGTTTAAGACTTTAAGCAAGGGAGAGACTTAACTAGATTTGTGATTGAGAAAGGCTGTTCCAGCCACATAGTAAAAGAATTAATACTGTCTGACAATGTTGGAGTCAAGAGGTAGTCATTCCTAATTGTAGTAATCCTGGTGAGACATAATTAGAACTTGAATTAAAACAGTGGACATGGAAATAGAAAAGAAAGAATAGATTTTAAAGCAATGCAGACGATTAAATGATTTTTTAGATAACTTCTAAAGGTTACAACTACATGTTCTGACTTCTATTACTACAAATCAGTTTTGCTGTTTTCAATTTTATATAAAATCATACAGTACTTTCTGGAGATTTGGGCCCTTCTACTCAATAATCATAATATTATGTATAACAGCAATTCATTCTTTTTAATTGCTGTAATTACTTTTCCCCCTGTCAATATATCACAATTTATTTAATCTATTTACTATTTATTGACCCTTACATTGTCTTTGATTTTTTGTGTTAATTTAATGTTCTATGAAAATTCTTCTACGTGTTTTTTGTAGACATATACACTATATGTATTTCTATAAAAATTTCTGGGTGGGAGATTATAAATATGTCCAGCATTAGATAAATTAGTAGATCAATCTAACAGTTCGCCTAAATGCTTGTATTGATTCATGACTGTATCCACAATGGTCAAGGGGGATCTAGATAGTCCATACTCTTGCCAATAGTTGGAATTTTCAAAAATTTAAATTTAGATAATAGAGTAAGTAGGTTGTACTATGTGATTGCAGTGTTATTTTGCATTTTACTGCTGACATTGATGGTCTTTGTGGAATGCTTGTCCATTTAGATACCTTCTTTTACCTTTGGTACCTTTGGTTCCTTTTACCACTTGTTCTTCTTTTATCTTTTAAAGGCATACTTCTTGGCTCTTGCTTATTGTTTCTGGATTTAATTTTATATCTCCTTTGTTGGACATGCGCTGAAAATATCTTCAAATGTTCTGTGACCTGCCTTTATTCTCTTAGTTGATAAACAGAAGTTCTAAATTTTAATAAAGTTGGTTTTAGTAATCTTTTAATTTGTGGGTAATGCATTTTCTATTCTACTTTAAAATATTTGCTTATACCTAATAAAAAGATGTTTTTGTATTTTTTCTTCCAGAAATTTTATTTAAAACAACCTGGAATAGATTTTTCTCAATTGTTAAGCAGGGGTTGAGGTAAATTTTTTTCATACAGGTATAGTCAGTGGATCCAGCATTTGTTGAAAACACTATCCTTTATTTTGTATTTATTGAAAATATTATCAATAGTTTATTCAAAATACTTTTACCATCACATTACTGTGTCATCTTTATCACAAATGAGATAACCATATATATGTAGGTCTATTTCTAGACCATTTTGTTTCATTGATCATTTGTGTATCATTTTCTAGTGTTACATTATTTTGTCATTATAGATTTATAATGTTCTCATATCTGGTAGTGCATGTTACCCAGATTTTCTTCCTTTTGATCATTGTCTTTGTATTTGCACCTATCCCTTTCCTTTTCCTTTTCCTTCCTTCCTTTTTGTCTTCCTTTCTTCCTTCCCTCTTTCCTTCTGGAAGAGCTGGGGCTAGAACTTAGGCTCTGAGACATGCTACTAAAATACATTTTCAGTCCTTGTATTTTCATTTCATTTTAAACTCTTGCGATTATTTCATAAGTTTCTTTAAACCTGCTAACATTAATGTTTGTTGATAATTGATAATTTTTATAATGGGAATGACTGCTGGCATTTGGTATGGGATTAGTAGAAATGTTGTATATTTTTTTTTCCAATTTCATGTACCTCCATAATTGTAACTCCAGGTAAAGAATCTGTAATCTAGGCATAGATTTAACTGATTCCTACAAGTTTCCCACAATATGATGCATTTTCACTGTTTTCAAATCAAAGTATTTTCTAATTTTAATTTTTATTTCTCCTTTTCCTATTGTTTCTTGAAGAACATTGTTTAAATTCTAAGTGCATTATTGATTTCTACCTTTATTGTGATCATGTCTAATTGTATACTCTGTGCAGTCCAACACTTAGAAATTTGTTGGACTTACTTTATGGTGTAGCACATGGTTCATTTTGGTAAATATTTCTTCTGCACTTGACAAGCCAGTGAGATACATTTGATTGATTATTGTGCCAGTTAAGACGGTCAACTTAATGGGTTTTGAGGCTGCCTAGAAGACTGTTGAAGCATACTTCTGGGTGTTTCTGTGTGATCACGGAGGCCTGACCTTGGGTACTATATATGATCCCTGGCTGCTTCCACTGTGGCACCTTTCGCTTGCTCTGCATCTTGAACACCATGAATTAAGCAGCTTTGCTCCACCAAGGTTTCTGCCTTGGAGCCAGTCAACCATATGAAATTCCCTCAAACATGAGCTAAATAAAACCTTTTCCTCTTTAAGATGTAGATGTTGACTATTGTGTTCAGCAATGGAAAAATTGGGTTTGTTTAATGTTATAATGATAGCAGCTTTATTTGAATTGAGATTTGCATAGTATAACTTTTTCATTCTTATATTTTGAAATTTTGCTCCTTTTTTGTTTCTATTTTGTTTTTCACTAATACATGTTTGCAGTACATGTTTAGATTTCTTACATGGAATTGCTACATGCACATAACACAGCTTAATTCCCTTTTACATCCCCTTCCCCTCTCTCTCCCTTCCCTCCATCTCTTCATCCTCTTCCCATTTGAGAAAGATCTAGCTTCCTACTTCCTATTATCTATCTTTTATTTATCTATCTATCAGTCTAAGCATATATATGATATATGATTGAATTTTAACCTATACATATGTATGTTACTACATATGTATGAGATATAATTTAGTTTGACAATCATTGCCTTTAAACTATACTACATTTTTATATTAACTCTTGTAAATTTTTTCCAAACCTACTAGTACTAAGGCAGTTTTGTCAATAATATTCTACTTATGTTCAATATAATTTCTGGCACATTTTAGCTTAAATATTACATTTTTAAAGTACTTCTTTTTATTTCATCTGTTTCTTTAACCTTTTACTCATTTTTCATGTTTTTATTTTTATTGCTCTGTTTTTCTGTTTTGTCTTCCTAGTAGCACATTACTTAATGAATATTCCAGCCTATAATCTGCATCTCTATTTTCTGAGAGTCTATATTAAATTAGCTTCTCATCAGGCTCTAATATTATATATAAAGACAATATTTTAAATATATTAGTATCAGTTACCACCTCTATACTTTCTATAAGCCACTCAATATGTTAATAATACGGTGTAAACAATCAAGTATCATTTAGAACCAGCCAGTAATTTTTCCAGTGCTTCTCATGTCTTCTTGTATTACCACACTTTCATCTGAGATAATTTTTATTCTCCAAGAACTTACCTTGGCATTTCTTTTAGCTAAAACTTGCTATGACTTCTCTGATTTTGTTGGGATATAATATTTTTATTTATTTTTCTATTATTTTTATTTTAAAGAGAATAAAACAATACAAAACAGAACAA
>RJWT010027168.1:0-15585 GCA_004365215.1 Cuniculus paca | reverse complement strand
AAAAAAAAAAAAGGCTTCCAACAGGAGTTTATCAAAAAAAGTCACAGATACTAACTGGTAGATTAATTAATGGTCAACTTATAACACCCAGAGGAATTGAGTCAGTATGAATTAGTATGGGTTCTGGGTGTGGAAGGTCCACCTGAGGACTGTTACTAACAGCATAAAAGCAGAACCGGAGAAGATAGTGTGCTGTTGATTCTCCTGGAGAAGCCTGTCAGGCTGGATTTCCTGATATGAACTCAGCTGTTTTCATTATCGGAGGAACTCCTTGGGTTCTCGCTGTCACTAAAGATGACTGCGGTTCTCTTTGGGGGAGTTTGGTGCTTACTTTGAGCATTGCTTCCTGGCTCCTGTGCAGATCCCTCAGCCTGCTGGCACAGATCCTTCATCCTGCTGGCGCAGACTTTAACTTCCACCGCTGACCTTTGGGCCTTCCCAGTGCAGATCCTTGAAACAGGCTTGCATGAGACACTGTTGCCACTGGACACCTAGTTGGACCCACGGAGGACATTGCCATGGGTATTATATGTAGCACACTGCCAGTGGATCCAGATCCTCAACTGGATTCTTTGAGTCTCTAGTGCATGAACAGATAAAATTTCTTGTGCTCTTCTCCGTGACTTGTTGCATGAATACTATAAAATAAGCCGTATAAATTACATGTCCTGTATTAAATCTATTCCCTTGTAAACCCTGACTACAACATAGTATAAACACACAAGCAAATGAAGTGACACATGGAATAAGTTAAGACAACCTGTATACATTTCTACTGTATAAAAATTCACTGATAATTTCTATTTCACTTTTGTTACAGCAGAATAAAATGTCCGAAGTCTCTTTCTTGACACTAATAACTCTACAAGATATAAACATTAAACAGTGACTGATTCTTCTTCAGCACTCTTCAAACTGTAAGAACACTGGTATCATTATAACCACCATGAAAATCTAGATACTCATTGCAACAGTAAGTCATCATTCAACACCTTGGACGTCTTTCCTAGTCAGCCCCACTAAAGCCTAGATCTCATTACAGCCAGTACTCTGAAAAATTTAACTTAAATTTAACTTCTAGAAACAGTTTTCAAATCAACTGCAGTAACTGAGATAAGTGCTCAAAGATCATTTCAATGAGGCATTATATTAAGGTAATGAGACTAGGATGGTTGGTAACCTGGCTGAGAAGGCAGTTTTGACAAAGACATGCAGTGATCCGTGGTCACCCCATTAAGAGTAAATCTAGTATGCCTTCCCTTAAGAAACCACCTTGAATGACAATGTTCATTTGGCTATGTCCAAAATATACCTTTAAAAAAAAATAGGTTATTCCTTATTCTGTTGTTACCTCAGGTTAAGAATTTTAAAAGGAAAAAGGATTTTTTTCTTTCAGTGTGGAGGACTGGACCCAAGAATTGAGCTACATTTCCACCCTTTTTATTCTGTATTTTGAGATAGGGTCTCAGAAAATTGCTAAATTACACAGGCTAGGGTAGACCTTTCAGCCCTCCTGCCTCAGCTTCCCAGAATGCTGGTGTTTAAAGCTGAGAATACCAAAGCTACACAGGAAACCAGTACAAGTGTGGTCACTGAGGCACCAAGGACACAATGCCCAGTGCACAGTGACCCAGCTCAATGTGGCCAGGCACTGCAGATCAACAATAATTGATTTTTCTTTGCCTTGAGGAAAAAAAAAAAAAAAGAAAAGCATTCACCCATTGAGAAACGTACAGGTCATCTATGGCAACAATAAAAAAAGGGTTGCTAAAGAATGAGAAAATTGGTGACTAAATGATTTGCGTTCATTTAGCAGGGGAATTTTAAGTACCAAACGATCTTTAAAATTAAGACAAGATCTAAGCAAACTCAAATAACAGATGCACAAGATGTCTTAGATCTCACTGACAATTTCAATGGATGGAAGTTACCAGGAGGGACTGCCTGCAGTCATCCATAATCTGACAAACCACAGCTGTGTAATGGTGTATCAGCCATCCGAAGAGGCTTTACTACCCATAAGTTCCATCCCTGTAGGAGATGATTTCATTGAGAGCAAAGACCGCATCTGACACAGCAAGTCTCAGACAATGATGATTTTAATATATTAATTCAGGTGTTTCTCAACGTACACGTTACATCCAAGTAGAATCTACTACAGGCTGAAAATATCATAATTCAAAAATGCACCTACTACACCTAACCTACCAGACATCATAGCTTATTAGCCCAAACATGCTCAGAACACTTCCCTTAGCCTAAAGTTGGGCAAAATCATCGAACATAAAAGTGTATTTTATAACACCATACCAATATCTCACACATTTTACTGAATAAAGTAAAACACAATGGTTGTATGGGTGTGACTGTCACACTAGCGTACAGTCAAAAAACGGTGAGTCAAATCATGGCAGGGCAGGGGCCATCTGTGTAAACATGACCACTGTATGGAACTTAGTACTCCCTGGGACTTCTGGGCTCCAATCAGCCCTTGAAGTCAGGACCAAGACAGCAGCAGCAGTTCTGCTGTGGCTCCAGCTTATCTGACATTAGGTCAATGATGTCTTCGTGTTCCACCACAGAGTATAATAGAGCTCTGAACAAAAGAAATAAAACAGTAAGTTACCATGGCTTACCACGTGACAGCTGAGGAAAGAAAAAACCTGTTCTAACAGCCAGAACTTTTTGAGCAGAGATGATAATGTACGTTCAGCAAAACATGATCACCTGTCATGTCAAAATCACGCTGTTAATGTGGATTCCATTCATTTGAGAACTAGATTATCCTAACAAATTTGTAAATTCATTGGTTATGGTATCTTGAGCAATGGCAATGATGTTCTCTCTCTAAAGGGATCTACCTTAGTTACATTTGAAAACATTGTACTATGTCATGTTGCCTGCTGTCCTCTCACTGCTGGAGGAGAAACACACGACTAATTGTTCTTCCCACGGAAAAGTAGTATTAGAGCAAGATATTCATCAGTGGGACATTTTGGAGTTGGGGGATAAAACATATACCATTAGTTTGCCAATGAGTAATAGTAACAATAGATAAACCATGTTAGTTTTTTTTTTTTAAAGATAGTAAAACGCAACAAAACAAAACAATAAATCCAATCAAAACACAGCAGGGAAATTGGTACAGAATATCAAAGCAGGGTAATGGGAAAACAACAATGGCTACTATAGTGTATCTTGTTATCTTCACAGTAGTTGTCCATTCCATCAGTTATAGCAAAATCAGACCAAAACAAAACAGAATAAAACCAATCAAAATAGAATATTGAGTAAAGGAAAAAAAAAGAAATTAATAAGAGTAAAACAAAACAGCGAGAACATTATTAGACTTTAAAAACAAGGCAGAAAAAAAAACTCCATATTTACCATATTGCATACCGTTATCTTTCCTATACATGCTCAGACTGTCAACCCCATGCCTGTAAATTCAACCTAACAGTACAATCCTTCAGGTGCTTTTTGTACCTCAATTGCTATTAGCTCAGGTTGACCTCCAAACCAGCTGGTGGCTTATGGGGTAAGAGGGTTTGGTGATTTTCGGTCTGCATGCTGGTAGGCTTACAGGAGACACTGACTTTTTTTTTCTTCCTGGGTCCCACACGATCTGCGCAGCTTATCAGAAAGGCTGGCTAGTTGGATCTATGATCTGCTCCTCCTGGTCCCAGCAGGGCTGACTCTCGGGAGTTTCTGGCTTTTCCACCATGTTAGTTTTATAGCTACTCTTCTATAAGTTTAAGATGTGTCCCTTTAATGTAACCACCCTTCAATATGTCAAAATTTCGCATCACAGTGTTCACCGTATACATGTGAATCTAAACAAGGAACTTGAAGAAACTGCTTAGTTCAATGCCACACTATAATCCAGGATAGCCACCAGAGATGTTTTAAAACTGAGCAGTTTTAAACTCTCGTTTTTCTCTATTTTGCATTTAAAAACAAAACAAAACATAGCACGTGTGTTTGTGAGGATCAAACTCTGGGCCTCAAGCATGAGAGGCAGACACTCTTAACCACTTAGCTACTTCCAGTTTTTCATCTCATTTTGTTTTAATTTGTGCCACAATTGAAACATGAACTCTGTATTGGGCCCTCCCACCATATAGCTTGGGGCTGTGTCTGTTTACCAAACTCCATGACTCCACCCCTACCCCACCCCTTCTAAGTGCTTATCTTCCAGCAGCCTGGAAGGTACAGCAAACAACTCTACCCCCAAGAACTACTGCCTAGACTGGTGTTTTAGTATCTATCAGGACAACAGCCTCTGCAGGTGCAGTAGTCAAGGTTTATGCTCCTGTCTGGTCCCAACAGCACAAATGCCCCAGGCAAAAAAATAAGACTTGGGACCAACAGAAAGACTTTTGTTTCTTTTACACAGAGAAGTCACTTCCACAAAAACAACTGTGTCAGTCCCAGATTCATTCAGAGCACAATCCAAAGACCAAGTTAAAGATAAAAGACATAACTTTAGAAATACCAGTAATGAAGGGTCGCCAAGGAAGGGTGTTTTTTATACCCAAATTCTTCCTGGGAACTGGATGATAACCATTAAGGTCTAGACTGAACTCAAAACTGATTCTCAAAAGGGTTCATCACCTCTGGCAAATCAAACTATTTTTAATACCTCAATTATTCCAAAATACAGATGAGTCTTGTATAATTTTTCAAGTTCCATTTTTCATCTCATCCCTTCCACAAAAGATAATAATCAATGTGGATGCTTGTAGGATTTTCTATCCACCGGGGACCAGTAGGGCTTTAAACTATAATTTTTACATTTTATTTTAATCATAATGGCATTTTTTAAAAAAAAATGGCAAATGTTCCTGCATTTATATAATCTCAATGATACCCGCAGTCAAGTCCTTCAAGATTATAAAATTCGATCCACTGCAGAGCTTACTATAAATACCTTCCTTGCTTCCTGCCACCTCTAGTCTGGAGCTGCCACTACCAAAATGCACCTCACAACCTAGCATGTTCCTTCCTTTGCATCATTATAAGAAATGAAGCAGCAGGAGAAGTCAAAAAGGTATGCATCTGATTCTGTACTTCTGACATAAAAAGATCTGAGTTCAAAGTTCACTTCTGGTGCTTACTAGCTATACAGCACTGGCCAAGTGATTTGTTCTCATCTCAGTTTTCTGATCAGAAAAAAACAGGAAAAATAACGTGCCCTCAATGATCAGTTTATGGATTAATTAAGTAACCATGCAAAGCCAAATGTGTTACTGTGGGGTTTCTCAATGTCAGCTCTCTTGGCAGGTATGCACGATTGTTGTGGGGGCTGTCCAGTGATCTGTAAGATGTTCAGCAATAACCCCGGCCTCCACCCATAAGATGTCCCTTGCACCTGCGAGCTCTGTCAAATGTCCTCTGAGGGAGAAAGAAGAAGATAAGAGAGACCCCAGCTTAGAGCCACTGTATTAGGTATTTAATAAATCTAGATGTCTTCCCTATGGCTAGCCATATAATCTTCTGAAGCAACAAGACTGGGGGATTATTCTGAGTGCCTCTTTTTTCCTCACCTAATCAAGCAGTAACTACTACAGACAATGAGATCTTCCTCCAAAATACAGAATACCTCTAGCCCTTACCCCTTTTCTATTTCCACTATCATCACCACCAAATCTACCAGTACACCTCCATGAGTAGGGCTGTCCCAACTCAAATCTATTCCCAGAGCTGCATGCAAGCTCCATTGACTTATTTACCTACCTGGTCCTCCCACATGCTGGAGCACATGTTTCACCACTAGGCTACATCCCCAGACCCCACTATGAGCTTTAGAAAAGTCCAGGTCTTAACAAGTTTCTAAAGAGCCTTAAGCAATACAGTCTCCTTCCTTGTTAAGGCCCATAAACCGTTCACATCCAGTTGCTCTGACTTCACAGTCAGCAGTGCCCTCCCCGCCTGGTCCAATCCCCACACCTGAGAAACTCTCTGACACCCACAATGCAACAGTTCCACTCATGGTGCCAAGAGCCAGGTTGTTCTTGTTCCACTCCCAGCCCTGCCACTTACCAGTTCTGTGACTGTGGGCAAATTAATCTCTTTATGCCTCAGCTTCCACACCTATAAAATGGAGATAACAGTATCTACCTCATGGTACTGTTGTGAAGATTTAATGTTCATTTTTAATATTTTTAATTGGAAAAAATAGTATCATGTACACTTTTGAAATACATATACATTGCAGAATGGTAAAAATCAAGCCAACTAATATATGTTTTGCCTCACTTTTTTTGTAGTAAGAATACTTAAAAATCTACTCTCAGCAATTTTCATGAATATAATACACTTATTAATTACACGAGTTTGTTTCTATAACATCATTACACTAGTACCTAGCACATAGATGATTCTGTGTACAATTCTGTGGACAACTCTGAGGTGGTCTAGAACATCCCAAATTCAAAACACTTGTCATTGTGAGCAGGAGAGAGTCGGTTTCCTAGCATGTTGTGATGGCTCACCCCAGAGGCAACAAGGGTATCACCCTTCTTGGCTAGGGAACATGAATCCTAGAGCAGGAAAGGAAAAGTCAGTTCCGAGATGAGCTGGTATTGGTAATCACCATTTCAACAATCTTACTGCTCTTTTGAGAATGAGGATGGGAAACTCTATAAATCAAAACAATCAAAAGTGAACCTGTAGCTGGGTGTGGCGGTACACACCTACAATTCCAGCACTTTATGAATCTCAGGCAGGAGAGCTACAAGTTCAAGCCCAGCCTGGGTAATTCAACAACTTAGAGCACATCTTGAAACAAAACTATTTTTTTAAAGGAGTAGAAATGTAGCTCGCTGAGAAGGCCCTAAATTCAATCCCCAGCATACACACACACACACACACACACACACAAAGTGAATCTGTGCCCTTTTATTGAACATAATTATGTCTCTCGGGACTGGAGAGGTTAAAAGTTTTTTCACTTAGAATTTTGCAGAAAGCATTAGCATCATAGTTTGGGAGTAGAGCTGCCTAGTATCTAGGTTCAATTCCCAGAACCACAAGAAGAAAAAAAAAAAACACCTTACAGAAAAATAATTAAAAATAAAATTTCACCTAAAAGTATAGACAAGAAAATAGGAAAGGTAACTTATAATTAGAGAACAGATTAGAATTCAAAAAGATCTTTTAAAAGAATATCTTTCTCCTGACCAACTGATCTCATGAGATGGTCTAATCTCTTTGGAGTAAGCACTTGATGGGTTGGACACTGCGCTTTAGGTGAGAGACACCCTCATAGGACGGAGCCCTTACTCTGAGGAAGTATCTAATCTATTTGAAACAGGCACATAAAAAAGGAATCAACTGCCACAATGACCTTTGGATGTAATTATGAAAGTAGTTGAAATGACTACCCAGGAAGGTTCTATTGAGTCTGGTGTATGAGGATGGATGCAGAGAAAGGGTACCCAGCTTTGAAAAGTGATTCTGAGCTGAGTTTCAAGTAAAAATAAAATATGCTACCTGTTGTGATTCTGGAATCCCAGGTGTTTTGGTCCCTGACCGCTCCTAAGCCTGGCTCCTCGGCTTTCTTTACAGGGATTTCTGTGCTTCGAAAGTTCCTTCAACCAATTCCCATTCTCTTTAAACTGACTAGAATCAGTTGCTGTTGCTTGCAATCAAGAAAGAACCCTACCACAGATTTTCCATCAAACAGAAAGGGTCCTACAAATAAGATTGAATGGGGAATACGGAACTGCTGGTAAATGAGTAGGGTGCTTGGTTTTGCAACATTAACAGTTTTGTGGATAGATGTGAGTGATGGCTTTGTAACAGTGTGAACATATTCACTGCCACTGAACTGCACGCACACGTGCTATGACATTGCATACAGTGTGCATTTTGCCACAATTTAAAAACCACTCAAACTTTGAATTGTTGGTGAAGGGAAAGGTAGAGGGTTCTGTGAATCCCACAGCTGCAGTCTGGGAGAGATGATCATCATTCTTGAAATGCCAGAGCAAATCAAAGTGGCTTCAACTTCCCTTGTTGTCCGTTGGACCTAGACCATGTGCCTCTTCATCCTACACTACTTGGAAAGTTTCTGCCTCCATGCAGGAGCAATGGAGATGAGCAGACAGACCTGACACTAAGATCCAGAACCTCCCAGAGCCAGGTAAGACCACTGGCTGGAATGAGATAGAAGCAAACAAACCCAAAACCTTATATTTCATGGGAACAGTTCTGCCAAAGAAATTCCCAGCTCAGCTGACACTACTCTGGTTATTCAAACTGAGACAACCAATCACAAACTCCTAAACTCATGCCAGACAGAACTAAAGAAAACAAACTTTGCCAGTGTTGATTTCATTCAGGTACAGCTCTAGAGGACAATGACCAAGGAGAGTGGCATATGAGACACACTTTTGCAGAGTCAGACGCTACAGACTGGCAATCAAAATCAGCAACTTGGGAGCTCTTCCCTGAGTTTTTTTATTTTTATTTTTTTTCTCCCAACACTGGGGATCAAACTCACAACCTCGTGCTTGCCAGGCAGGCGCTTACACCAATAAGCCCCTTGTCTTTTTGAGACAGAGTCTCGCTATGCCATTCAGGCTGGCTTTGAGCTCACTTTGTAGGCCAGGCTGGTCTCTAACTCACAATGATCCTCCTGTCTCAGCCTCCCGAGTGCTGGGATTACAGGTGTGCGCCACCAGGCCCAGCCCGAGTTTTCTAATTTTCATCTTCTCCAAACAGAAAGTTTGCTGCAATTGGGCCCATTCTTTCTTTACCATTATAGGCTGAACATTTTAAAGAGCATAACCTATTTAGTTGTAAGGCATCAGACCACTAAAAATTCCTTGCGGGTATAACAGAGGTAATGGTGTATCACCCAGAGAACCTTGTAACACTGTACCTAGACACCTATTTGAGTTGCCTGCCTGAGGAAAGGGAACATGTGCAATTTCATGAAGCCAAGGGCATTCTGAAGGTGAATGAATGTTCCCATGGTAGATTATAGGATCCTCACACGGCTGACCTCAGCCCAATTCAACAGACAAAACAATCAAGGTCATTCTACCCCCTCCTTGCCAATGCTGGTTCAAGAATGAGCAGAAATAAGACTCCATGGGCCTGTAGGATGCAAGGAGAGACTTTCTGGGGGATCATGGGATTGAGATGTCCTCACTCTTAGGAGGAAGCCACAGAAAACATTCTCTTTCTTCATACAGTTAAAAAAAAAAAAAAAAAAGAGCATGGCTCTGACTGCCAATGGCAGCCACTCTCAAATGAGTAAGGCCTCTGAAAAGAGCCAGAGTATAGATGGTAACTTGGAGAACAAAACAAATCCAGTTCTGATGCTATCACTGAGCGGACACACCTCCTCACTGTCTAGGGCTCTAGGGGCACACTCCCTACCTGACTGAGCATAGCTGACACAAGACAGACACTGTCAGAGATCCCATGACAATTATCACGAATCTGAGCACCTGAACACCATACTATATAAACGCAAACTGGCAACTCAGACCCAACAATTCTAAGACAGCCTCAACTGCCAATGTACCTTGTGAGGGGTTGGAGGCAGCACCAGATTATGAGGTAAATGCAAGCTGCTCACCAACCATTCAACACACGTTGCCTGTAAGATGCATCCTTACTTCTAAAAAGTTGAAAAACTGACGTCAGATTTACCTAATCCAAGTCTCAGATTAGAAGTGACATGTTATTTGTCAACTCCACCCTTTTGAGAAGGGACAGAAGTCTAGATTACACTCAACATCTAAAGGACACTGTAAGCAGCTGAAAGGCAAAATAAAGAATGTACAGCTGCATAGGTATTTGCTATGTACAGATATCATTTTGATGTCTAAAACTATTCCCTGGGTATGGTGGTGGGCACCTATAGATTCACAAGCTAAGGCAGGGAGGATTACTGTGGTCAGGAATTCAAAGCCGGCCTGGGCTGCAAGACCATCTCTCAAAAAGATAAAATAAAACGATTCAACACTGAAACAGACTTATAAGAAGATCTCTAACTCAAAACCCAAGGAGAATAAAACTATCCCAATAGAGACAGATCTGAATTTGATTGCAAGCCATAATTATCTAGAACACTCAAAATAATCTCAAACAACACAAAACACTATTAAAATCAAATTACTTTTATGCAATTGTCATGCGCAGAGGGATGAAAATACAAATGCCGAGTGTCCATAAGGAAGGAAATGGAACATACACAAGCTGCAAGTGAAAAAAGAAATCAATCTGCCAGTCACCTCTCTGAAAAATGCTCCATCTTTTATCTATCCTTTCACTTGACTCAGTGAAAAACTCCTGACCTGGCAAGGCGATGACCTCGGTTCTCCCGGTCAGCACCAGGCAGCCCTTGATACACATGTTCAACTGAACAAGCAGTGCGTTGGGATCTATACCAAACAACTGCTCTAATTTTCACCTGAACCTTGAAGTACGTGTTTCAAGGGGGTTTCTCTATACTTCATTTTTATTTACCGTATTATTAATTGTACATTCTAGGGTGTATAAGATGGAAATTCAATACGTCTATATAATGTGTAATGATCACATCTGGATAGTTAACATTTCCATCTTCTTAAATTTTATTTTTTAAATATACTTAACAATTGTAATTGAAGCCTGGAGTGGTTGCACACATCTGTAAGGCTGAGGCAGGAGGACAGCAAGTTGAGGCCTGGGCTACAAGGTGAGTTCAAGGCTACACAATGAAACTCTGTCTTAAAAAAAAGAAAAAGTAATAATTGTATATATCTTTGAGGCACAGTGTGCTATTTTAATATGTGTACACAATACATACTGGTCAAATCAGGTTAAATGATGTTTCCAGCTCATCATTACCATGTTGGAAGCCTTCAATCTTCTCTTTATTTATAAAATATACAAGTTACTGTGGATTATAGTCACCTTTCTGTTCTACCTTACTGTTATATTGTTATATTAAGGAAAAAAGTTCAATCCCCGGGGCCAGAAAAAAAAAAAAGAAAAGAAAAGAAAAGAAAAGAAAAGAAAAGAAAAGAAAAGAAAGAAGTTTATTGCAGAAATACAGAAAATACAAGTAAGCAAAAAAGAAAAATGTAAAAATTTCCTGTGATCCTTTTGCTCAAAAATAAACACCATCAACATGCTGCGATATTTTTTCTATATGTAAATGCCTTTAACCACAGTAGGATTCTAAAGCACCACTGTTTTGTAAGCCGCTTTTTCTACATGTTATATTACAGACATCTCCATGTCAGTAAATACTCAACATCTCCTCTCTCCACCCATCACTCCCATGGCTGCACTACACCTCATTCTTCAAAGCAACAGGAGGAAACGCGCTCTCTCTCAGTTTAACATTCCTCTTTAGCTAATAACATTCGCTAAAAACTGAAACACTGACACCAAAGACAAGTATGGTCTGTGTGGTGCACACCAATTTCTCAAGAACCAGCATAAATAGATTCCAGTATCCAAAATCAACATGGACAGTTCAGCTCCCTCTCCATATAGTTCCATCCTAGAGCTACATTCTCTTGTTCTCTGGTGTTGAGGACTTCAAAACCAATTTATGGACTATAATTGTGGTTTCATCCAATTATCACACACAATGAATGAAGCACAGAAGAACTTGAGAAGGAAGCAAATGGATCCTCAGTTTTGCTTTTTCTTCAAACCTTAGACTCCTTCTTCTCAAACTAAAATGGTAAGATAAAGTCAGCATTATGATGACACCCAAAACCAACTAACTAGATTTTTTTAAAAATGGAGATAAGAAGCCACAGGGTTTTCATCAGATTATCTACACTTCAGATTGTAAGGGTAGTGCTGAGACTCATGTTTAAGGATTTAAAACGTTCAATGCAATGAGGGACACACTTTTTTCATTATAACATCAAGGTAAGATGAATAAAACGAACTGGATTTGATTGCTGTATGTTGAAAGCACATGTTAAAATATCACATTGAACATTACTTGTTTGCACATGTTAATCAAAAATAAAATATTTTTACAAAACAGAGTTAACACGGAGTGTTTACTAAACAAAGCAATTCTCTAAGTAGATTTGCTTTCTTTCATTTTCATAAAAAAGATCACAATGGCTTTCGGTACTTTAAAAAAATCTTACACATGTAAATAAAACTAATCCATACAATACAAACACCTTCAATTAAACAGGAAAAGTTAATAGGTAGGATCTTCATCACTCCGTTATCTTTCTTTCAATACCTATACTCACTAGACTTCTCATATATTGGAGATATATAACAGTCACTTGCTTAAATGCAAATATAACTAAATCATGCAGGTCCATTTTTAAAAATCTCCTTAACTTTGCATTTGAAACTGTTTACTCATAACAGATGCAACAGGGCAATTCAGCGTGACTTCTCGTCAAGTAACAGCACGATGCTGCTATTCCCAGTCACAGTTCTCACTACTATAACAACCTCAATGTTTTACCAACAACAGGAATCATGTGCTTCAATATTACATTATAAAATGTGATTCAGACAGGCTTGGTGGTGCACACCAGCAACCCCAGCACTTGGGAAGCCGAGGCAGGAAGATCACCACAACTTTGAGGCCAGCCTGGGCTACACAGTGAGTTCAAGGACGGTCTGAACTACATAGTGGGGTCCTGTCCAAGCGGGGAAAAAAAGTGATCCAGAGCTGCACCCAAGGACACAGACAGAATACGGCCTTGAGCCTGATGGACATGGAAAAGGTGATCAGCATGTGAAGACTGTTAATAAGGGCAAGACCAAGAGCTGCAGTACAGCTCAGACCCTTGTCACTGCACCATCAGGTCCCCTCGAGAGGACACATGGTCAGTACCTGGTAGACAGGATGTGGAAACATGCAGAACTACTCAAGTAATCCATCAACATTTTAGTTCAGCATGCTGGAAACCGTGTGCACCCTGGAGCCCTGGCCAAGTGGTGGATGATGGGACATCCTCTAATCAGCAACAGAAGAGTTTCCAAGGCGTGTTCATCCTCTTCATGGGACCTCTATCCCCATGAGCTTCCAAACTCCATCTTCACTGGATGGACTGCACAGCGTATTTTCTTACATCAAAAGAAAACTCAGCTTTCAATGGCCCTTTTCCCCTGGAGAATAGAAGGTATAAAAAGAATACGAAGTCTCTCAAGGCATGCCTGCCTGCCAAGAAGTCACCAAGCACTGACTTTGATGATGGCCAGGGAATCTGAGAGTCTTGACATTAAACTTAGTGAGTTTTGAATCAATACAGAACTCTGCAGTCAGGGACAAAAAGTCAACTGCAGTGTCAAATTTAAGCTACTAACCCCACATATACTTAGGTAATACAACTTTTCTTGTTGAAAAGCATTAGGCAAAAAGTCAGCATTGGAACACCTCATGTTCAGAACAAACCATTACAGATACAGTGAGATCCTATATTATTCTGAAATAAGTGGTCCCAATCTATGCACCCTCTTAGGACTTGAGCCACAGTTTTGTATTAGGAATCAAAAATTTCTCTGGCAATGAGACACAAGTAGTAGTGACAATTAGCTTCTTCTCAAAGTCAGTATCAGTAAGCTATGGAAAGGTCCATACAACAGAACTAGAACTGGTTAGACGTCCCCAAGTCCCCATACATCTCAGACAAGACTGTGACATAAAGGACTTCTCAGCATGCTTGGATGCTACAGTAACTTCTTTCCTCAAATGCAAATGCCTCTCCCCTTCTGCTAATGTTGTACATGCCTTGGCTAAGGGAACCTAGAAAACATGGAAAACAAGTGCAGCCTGATACTGTCCACACTGAAAACGTCACCATCGGTGTTTTTATTGAGGTACTTTCAAAATGTTTACAGGAGCCGGGCGTGGTGGCACACATCTGTAATCCCAGTACTTGGGAGGCTGAGGCAGGAGGATCACTGCAAGTTCGAGACCAGTCTGGGCTACAGAGTAAGCTCAGGACCAGCCTGAACTGCACAGTGAGATCCTGTCTCTAAAAAGTAAAAAAAAAAAAAAAAAAATTACATAAATAAATAAAATGCTTATAGGAAAATACTGTTTCCTAAATCTAGCTTCTTTATTCTTATTTATAAATTATAAATTCATTTCCAAATTTCACCAGTAAGCAGCAACCAGTCCAAAAGCAACATTAAACAGTAAACAGTACAAATATTGCCACCTATAGTCAGAAAATGAAACATTTGTTTATACCCTGATCTGGAAGAAAAACAATACAAAAACAGAAAGTAACGTTTTGGTATACTTCCCACCTCTTTCAATAATCCTACTACTGTTGGAATACTTATCATCACTGATTATTTTGATCCTCTTCAATGTGGACTGTCAAGAGAGCAATGTGTAGCTAGCCTTATTACCAATTAATAAATATTTCTACTCATGGTGGGGTAGCACACTGTCCTTTAGGAGACTGAGGCAGGAGGTTCATTTGAGCCCAGGAATTTGGGGATAGCCTGGACAACATAGCAAGACTATCTGGGGAAAAAAAAAAATCAGTAAAACAAATTCACCAATTCAAACACCTGCAAGACTAAGTCTGAAAACTTGTAAGTTAAGGTTTTTTTTTTTCTTTTCAACTGTTGCTATCCATCCAGAACCCACGATTCAAGGACAGCAATAAAATCTATTTAATACGAACTTTTTAACTAAACATTTAAACATGTAATATGTTAGCAGGGCATGGTGGTGCACGCCTGCCTGTAATCCTAGCACTCTGAGAGTCTGAGACAGGAAACTCACAAATTCAAGTCCAGCCAGGACAAATTAGTGACTCAGGGACCTTGTCTCAAAAAAAAAAAAAAAAAAAAAAAAAAAAGAAAAGAAAAGAAGGGCTGAGGATGTAGCTCAATGCAAAGATCCTGGGTTCAATCCCTAGTACTGAAAGAAAAAGTTCTCATTCTCATTCATATTTTTATGATCCCACTCTAAATACTACACAAGGCAGAGGAGTGATTTAAATTAACCAAAGGACACATAGTTTCTTCTATTCAGAATGAGTGCAGAAGCAATTTAGCAAGAATCCAAATGTACTGTTGGAAAAATTTTACAATCTAAAACTATTCATAATTTTAACAGTTTTATTGAGATGTAATTCTCTTCTACATTACACCCACTTACAGTATCTGACTCAATGACTTTTAGCGTATTCTCAGGGATTTCTTCCTTTGGATTATTCCTTTTTCTCTTGAATATGTAATAAGCACACTGATGTTCCCCAAAATTCATAAAGAATCCCAAGTGAGTATTCTGGTGATTGGATGCCCACTGCCCTGAAGAGATGCCCAGGCACCACACTATGACTTCCCTTTAAATTACATTGTGCAGAGTAGATACTACAATCATCTGAGAACTTCCACTCTGTCTTCACCCCCTTTAGATAAATTTATCCCTATTCCTTCAGTTAAAGAAAGTGTTCCTCAGTAACAGAATAATTCAAACATTCTGAAGCAACAAAACTGAATGCAATACAAATGAAAATGTCAAGATCTCCAAATTTCCTAGGTACCACATTCTTGATGAAAATTAAAATTATTGAGAGTAGAATTTAAAACAATACATTGTATTTGCCAATTTAAACAAATGCTCTG
>RJWT010027167.1:0-15589 GCA_004365215.1 Cuniculus paca | reverse complement strand
AACGCAATTCACGGCAGTTCCCTGAGCAGCAGCTGACAGCAGAGACCGCGGAATAATGCTTTCAATGCTTTGAGTTGAAATCATCTCAACCTGTATTTTCCTACTTAGTTCAAACTTGAAGGAGAAGTGAAACTTTTCAGATAAGCAAAAGTCAAAATGTTACTCATCCTTTAAAAAGAAGAAAAGACAGAAAGAGAAGGAGGCCAACCAAATAAAAAGGGGTTCAAGAGGATGGAAATACTGGGAATCAAAATAACTCCTCCAAAACCATTAGAGAAAACTTTGAGGATGAGAGTTGAGCACATCCTCTAGAAAGCATTCAGTTCTTTGCTACACCAGATATTCAAAGGTTCTCTTTGAGAAGAAAGTAAACATGGTAGCAAGTACATAAACTGTGTGAGTTAGAAAGTAAAGGGTCTCAATGGTAAGATGAACAAATGTACTTATTTGACAGAAGAAAAAGGCAACGAGAAAAAATTCTACACTGAAGTCATGATTAAATGATTAAACTGTGAACCAAAATAAAATACATCATGATGCTGCAATTTATAGGATGTAAGAGGTGCAAGAAAACAAGAAACTTGGAATAATCTTCCAGCAACACTAGTTCATGAGCTAGGGAAAGATTTTGTTGGCAATGTACAAATAATGCTATATTCAATGTCTAGGAAATGGTTTAATAGATGAGTAGCAATCTCAAATTTCTTATTTAGTGAGGCTCAGATTCAAAAGATGCTAAATAAGCATTGATTTAAATAAATTTGGATTAATTGTTCTAATGATATGGTAGAAATAAAAATTAGTAAGTAACAAACATTGGAGAAAGGTGAGGAAAGAAGAGGGAACAGTGCACCTCCTCTGTCCTGGTCATGAGATTTTGGTTTTCATCTAAGTGATTAAATAACAGAACGGTTGTATGAGAGCAGTACATAGTGCTGTGAGGGTGAATTTCAGAAATGTGAACACAAATGTTTGCAGTAGATAACTCACGAGATGTAGAACTGGGCTTGGGAAGAGAAGGGAACATTTCACTTTAATTTTGTGTTATTTATTGTCTAAATTTATTTCAAATACCCATAATATTTTCTAAATTTTATATTTGTATAAGGTACAATTTTAGAAGAAAAGACATATGTCGCCTTCTTTTATTAGCTCAGATCCTCACATAAATCTTGCCTTTAGTTCAGGCAATGTTCTTCGTCTCACAGATGGTCATAGCTGGAGTGATCTCTGTGGATTTACTTTCCCTGTTATTTGTAAAATCGTAGTTGATTTTATTATCCATATGATATTCACTATACAAAGACCTTCGAGACCTATTGCTATTTGAATACGGTGTCATAAAAAAATCTTTGTCCCTGAAGATAAATCATCTTTTTCATTCAGTCAGAAAATAAAAATTATGAGACCCTTAGCTATAAAGAAACTTAAAAGTTAAAGGCATCGCTCATTTACAGTTATTAATTCACCTATATTCCTAAACGTTTAGATCTCTTTTATTCTGCTTTTATTCCTCTTATTCCTGTTGATGGATTAGGCATTTTGAAAGCTTCCTCAAATATTTGAATTTGTAAAAATTTTTACTGATGTTAAATATAGCAAAAATGATGTTCCACTAATATAACAGATGTTTTCGCTTTTCACAGTTGTGCCCATATCTTCCCCTAATACATTTTAAATTTCTTAATCATGCCAATTAAATATAATATATTATTTCCCCGTTCCCCTATCAGAATGCCCCATTTGTAGCAGGTACCCAATAAATATTTCCGTGTTAGACTGACTTAATCATAGTTACCACAGTTTTTCAACTTATGGTGAGCAGTAAAATATTTTTTCCCAAGTTACGTATAAACAAAAGGAAAGTGTTTTACCTCTTAGCTACTTTTATATGTGCTAATAAAATTCTTCTATAGGAAACAAAGCAAATATAAAAGACTAAGTTGTGATTCATAAACACAGAAATATTGCAGTCACATTTCACTGGATCACTTTAAATGCAATTTTCACTTTTAGAAGTGAATACATAATCTGGACTATAAAAAATCCTTATGAACAAATCCATCCTGAATCATACACGGTAGTAAGGTATATATTTTTACCTATAAACTCCTGCATTTATGTATTTTTTGAGACATTGTCTCACTGTGTAGTGCAGGCTGGTATTGAACTCACTTATGTAGCCCAGGCTGGCCTCAAACTCATGGTGATCCTCCTGCCTCACCCTCTTTCATGCTGGGATTACACCCCGACCTGTGTTTATGCATTTAACAAATATTTGGAACTAAGTAGAGATAAAGGAACCAAAGTTCTGAGATCCTTTTGAGGAAAATTAATTCCTACATCTTTAATTTAAAACCCAATCTGCTAAACACTCAGCCCATTAAAAATGGAACTTCCTATGCCGGGGGTGTTGAGCAGAGATGGTTTCTGGTTGTAAACACTGTCACAGAAATACTTTGAAAAATAACCTTGTGACACTAATTCACACTGAATCTTCACTATTTCAGGATCACTCAGAAGCTTCAGTTTTCTCAGAGACAGGAAAACCAATGTCCTTTAATAGGCTGATATTAAATTCAAACAAGAGAGCTATTTTTTAGCAAATGCATAGGAAGTACTGGGTCTATGGTGTGATATGCACACTGGTGTATCTATCCTCAAACTTTTCTCACATGAGCTTTAAAATTTTTCAGCTATGTCGTTAGCTCATTAGGTCAGGGTATCCTTGGCAAAAGACTAACTAGAAAATAGCTTAGCAGAAATAGCACATTCAAACATCAACAGCCATTGACATAGGTACATGTGTAAGAAAATATATTTCTAACAATCTGTAGATGCTCAGAACAAGAAAAAGGATAGGGTACTTCCCTAGAGTGTGGAGGTCTGCATAAGTCCAAGAGTACAGAGGGAAGTTGCAAAATGAAGAAATCAGGGGAGATTGAGAAGCAGGGGGAAACTGGGAAAAAATTGGAGCTAAAAAGAGAATGAGAAATCAGCTTAATATACAAACTCCACCACTTTTTCTGAGGCCTCTCATACATCCTGAAATAGAAAAATTGGAAATGAAAGAGAAAACTGATGATAAAATACAGATTATTAGAAAATATGGATTAGTCTCAACAGTGGCACAATGTGGATTATCGCTAAATCACAAATATGTGCAAGTGATAATCATTTCATTCTTCTTGAAGAAATACTACTTGACAGACCAAGACAACCTCTTGAAAGGAAAGGGTTGATGCAGAATGATCACCTTTTGGTGAACTCCTTAAGAAAATGAAACCTGAAACTGGTTCTTCCAAAAGAAGACAATGAGAACAGTTAGGAGAAACGATTCCCAACTCTCACTGCATGTTAGGATTCTCAAGATTCAGCCTCCGACTGAGATTCTGATTTAACTGAGCTGAAACAGGACCCAGGCATCAACACGTTTAAGGCTCCTAGTGTGATGAGTGATTTTAATGTGCTCTTAGGGTTGCAAACCACAGTCGAAGCCTGAATGTAAGTTTTGGAATGCTTAGAAACTGCTGCTTCAGGCCTCTGCTTGCCTGTAATTCTTGTTCTTCCTCTTGTCATTTTACCACTAAACTGTTGGAGTCCCACCACCTGCTACACTTTAGATATTGAGTAACCACCAAAAGTCTATGTGTTAAAAGCTTAGTCACCAGGATGGTGCTACTGGGAGGTGTTAGAACTTTCTGGAGATGTAGCTCAGTGAGTGATATGCAGGTCATTGGAGTACACCCCTGAAAGTGTTTGTGGGATGTGGCCTTTTTCATTCATCCTTTTTCTTCCTACCCAGGGAGTGAGTGGTTTTGCTCCTGCTCATGCCCCTTCCATGAAACGCTACTTCGCCACTGGTCCAAAGCAATGGAGTCAACAGATAATGCACCAAACCCTCCAGAACTGAGACAAAATCATTCTTTCTTCATCAGTTGATTATCTCAGGCATTTTGTTATAGCAATGGAAACTGACTAATATACTATCATACTCAGATCAGGCCGTTTACAGTGCTGCTGTAGAGTAGCCCTCTTGTTTATCAGTGGACCCATATCAACTGAATTTCAAGTATATAACAGAACATGGTTGATGTACAAATAGTCAAAGTCTAAAAGCCACATTGTGGTTGCGATCTCACGAGTTTATTAAGTGTGCTCACCTTGAAAGAAAATATCATATTAAGAAATCTTAACTTTTCAAATCAGTGAGAGTTGTGTGTTGTTGGGGAGCCTATCAGGGAAAAAATAAAAAAGACAGAATATTCACATGTGTTCATTATTTTGATGGTAGTGATGGCTTCAAGGCTATATAGATATGTCAAAACTTACCAAATTTTATGTAAGTAAAGCTTTTGTATAGCTTTCAAATCTACTGTGTCTTATAGAAAAAGTTTTCAAAACAACATTAAATATTATTTTATCTTCAAATTACTTACTTTTTCATGCCTTTAAAATTATCTGGAAATCTAAAAAGTGGTAAGAAAGACCCCACATGAAAACATGTCTTCTACTAACCCTTGGTGGTACCTAAAATTCCTCTCAGTAGTTGAAGCTAGAACAGTAGCTATTACCTAGGAAGTGTGACTCCATCAACAATTATCAGTCAGCACATAAGCACCATAGATAGATATTCGTTTTGCAAAGAGGGATGAATTCAGACACACAAATGGCAAATTTAGGATGGAAAGGAAATGAGAAAACTGGGAGAAAGGAGGCCAACAAATGTGCATCAACAAATTCTGATTCTGAGCCCTGAGTAGTTCGCAGGTAAGGATACTGTGAAGGAAAGGATTTGCAAATGAGAGCTGGGGTCACCTGAGAACTATATGTGCCTTAAACCTGATCATATGCAAGCTCACTCTTACTGGCTCTGCTGGCATTGCTCAAACATTCATTTTTAGGAATACTTCTAACTGTAATCTTTAAATAATCAATGACCTTGTTATAATTCACAAAGACTTTTACTTATTGATATTTTTCCAAATGCATTATTCTCCTCAAACACAGAAAACAAGATAAAGTTGGTGTCACTTTGATTAAGATTTACTAAGTTCTATTAAATTTCATATGCACATAACTAAGGAGGCAAATACTAGAATATGTACACTTAAAATCCCCATGTAAATAGCAGAGTAAAAATCTTACATAACAAAGAATTTATAGCTTAGTTATCCCCATTAGTAAACCTATGGTAAAAAAAAATAGTATAAGCAAAATGTAACAAGAATTAAATGAAGAAAAATGCTATGAAACTGATAGATTTTTATTAATACCATGAAATACAGGGTTTCTGTTATCATTGCTCCCTAATTTCACGATTCACAGATATTTAAAAATAAGCATCAAATTCCAGGTCATCTTATGAAAATAGTAATATTTTACTAGAAATACCAGCAGGCTCAATTTGTACCATTTTTCACTGGTAGACTAAAACCCTCTGTGCTTGGTGAATCATCTATCATGACAAAGGAGTTTATGGTCCATCCTAAAGACGTCCAGTAGGACTACCTGGTGTCGAAGAATTTCCATTTTTAAACATTGCACAAAAGTAAAAAGAAACAATTGAAGTTGGAGGAGGAACTGCTGTCACTGTAACAGTGTCCTAATGGCTTTCCTCGTGCAAAGGTTTGTATGGAGATTTTTTTTTAGTACCATTCTTAATGAGACTAAGCACCGCTGAGGAGTTGATCTCTTGTGACTCAGATTTATTTACTGGGACCTAGGAGAGTCTTCAGGGGAGAAAAAGCAGTGGTAGTAATATATACTCTGTGAACAACTTGTGTTTTTAAAATGCTGAACTTATTCAGCCATGGGAATTTATTTGCAATATTTATTTTCTGACTTTTAATTTAAGCACTTCCATAGACAGCCCTTGGTAATTTTGCATGGAAAGCCCATGAGGGCAAACTTACTGGCTCACTTCTTCCAGAAAGTGCCTTGCAGACCCCAGTATTCTCTCATCCCTCTCCCTGGCCTCATTAAAATGTATCTGTCCTGTATTTTATGCCTTTGGGTCTGAGTTCTGTTATATAATTTGACTGTTTTTTTCTATTTTGACTCCAGGTGTAGCTGACTCAATGTGTGAAGTCCACTGGAGAACATGTTTTGCATTTTTCAACCAGGTTCATAATTTCCTGAGCCAAAAGTAGTAAAGAATGCATGACAGAAATTTTACACACAATGAAAGGTCACAGAGATGTCTTTGAAGATTTTTTTCAAACAAAATAGTTTTCCTGTCTCTCTCAAACAGGAGCATAGAGGAGGCATCCTGTGGCATGGTTGGCACCCGGATGAGCTGCAAACAGTAAGCGCTTAGTAAGTGTTCATTTAACTCCATGAACCTTTCCTTAACTAAATGAAGAAGATGGAAGAAGAGGGCAAAGAACCACTCCCACTGAAAATATGAGTTGAGACCGTAGGAGGAAGTCTAACAAGTCACATTCAGGGAAGTAGGAAAGGAATAAGACAGAACTGATTCACAGTAGCAAGTGGGGGGAGATTTCCAAGGAGATATAGGACTGTTAATATTACCTGTCCTGTAACCCTGAAAAGTAAGGACCTGAGAGCAGAAAATTGTTGACTGATTATTAGGAACTCATTGTCTCCAAGAGACTATTCTTTAGTGACTGGTGTAGGAAGCAGATTGTAAAATCCAGAAATTAGATAAGATAGGAAAATGAGGACAGTGATCCATTCAGACTATTCTTAGAAGGAGGTTGGCTTCCAGGAAGAGAAAAAGAAATGACTGTGCAAAGTGCTGACATGAACAGGAGCGATCACTGCAGGCAGGAGAGGTCTAGCAATGTTTACACCTTGTGAAAAAGAATCCTGCTGAGTGAAACAGGTAGAAACTGAAAACAAAGAAGTTAAGGTCAATCCAAAGAGGGACAGGCATTGAGGATTAGTTTTAGAAATAATAGAGTGAACTATATAATTTAAAGAAATAAATAAGGTGAAAATTTTTTAATTTAAAATTTGACAGGTAGGAGAAGAAGGGAGTGAGCCACTCATCCATAAAACACAAATTGAGGTCATTCTCATGGTAAGGACTGGAACTGGGGAGATTGAGCAAAATAAGAAATCTTTAGAAAGAAATACCAATATACACAAAGGAAGTATATTTCATTCAAAGAAGAGAAATAAAGTCTAACAGAAATGCCAAAAAATTTTTTGAACCTGAAGAAATAACGTATGAAAGTAAAGAAATAAAAGTGTGAGTGTGCTAAAGCAATGAATCTACCATACATAACATAGCATACTGTGTGGGTATATGTTGAACTATTTATTCTTTATAATTCTGATATTATAAATTCAATTTAGTACCTGATGATTTGGGTTTCACATGTACAAATGATCAATGGAGATAAGGTGTTCTATCCAGAGACCATAGAACTATTATTTTTCTCCTTTTTCTCTAACACCTGTAAGTCTAGCCATTTCAGGCTTCCTCGCCCTGTTTCCCAGTCAAGAAGTTTGCTTGATGACTCCCATTGCTCCTGTGTGTGTGTGTGTGTGTGTGTGTGTGTGTGTGTGTGATATGTGTGTGTGTGTGTGATATGTGTGTGTGTGTGTGTGCATGTGTGTGATACCTCACTTTGTAGCAAAAGAGTAAAGGGGAAAAATAATATTTTATCAATACATATTTGCACAATATAATGATTACATTCCTTACAGGGAGTTGGTATATGTATATAACACATCTCACTTTTTTCTAATCAACCAGCAAAGTAATCCCAGCCCCAGCCACTTGGCAGGCTGAGGCAGGAGGATCACAAGTTAGAGCCTAGCTTTGAAAAGTTAGCAAAGATACTGTCTCAAGAAAAGGGTGGGGTGCGGTGGGAGACTGGGATGTAGCTCAGTGGCATAGCACCTGCATGGCAAGCACAAAGGTCTCGCTTAGTCCCACTGTCTGAAATCCATTCTAGTCAAACATTGGAAAGTTGACTTAATGGAAGCAAGAAGAAGGGTTTCTAGTACAATCTGGGTAAAAAAACATTTAGGAAAATCTCTCTACTGATCTCTAATTGCGAAAAGGGGGAAAGGAAATGAGGGAAGGAAAATGTAATTACTTAGCCTCTGAGCTCTACCCAGATAAGAAGGAAGAAATTGCTAAGGGAACCCCTTCAGAGGAATAAGTGAATCAAATAATTCTTACTGCTTTAGCACAATGGAAGCCACCTGCTACCAAAATGTCAGTGCCAGCTGCTCAATAGGAATGACGAAGAATGTTGCCGAGCCGAGAGGACTTTGGAAGCCCATGGGATCAGTGAACCAGGAGGCTGAGAAGCGTGGTACAGAAACGGTTGTATCCAAGGGTCATAGGGTCCCGGGGGAAATGAATTGATCTGTGATCCACATGCAGGGTTGTGAACTGACATGATACACGTGTTATACTTAGAATTTTGTGATTACAAATATCCTTGGGGGCTTCGTCAGCATCATTTTGATCTTCACTCTTCCTACCTTGGCTTCCTCATCCTCTTTCCCAGCCAAGAAGTTTGCTTGATAACTCCCATTGCTCCTCATTATTTCTGGGCTTCTTCATTAGACCTCCAGACTTCTATTTTAGCTACATATTTATCATGTTTATTTATTTTATTTCAGGACATATTTTCTTGGTTATCACCTCAGACATATTATGATTAAGTTTATGCTTATCTCCTCCTGTTCTAAATATTTCACTTATTTTCAAACCAAATTTCCCAGGTTTTGGAAACCTTTGGGTACAAATTTACATGAATAGTATTCAAATTTACTTCTTACCTGCAAAGGCAGGACTTCATGTTCTTTGATTTTCACCAGTTCTTGCAAGCATTTACAGAGTATCCAGAAAGCACCTCACATCTCCAAAGCCCTCATTGTACCACAGAGAGAAAGAATGCAAATGCATCTTTCCCCCAGTCTACACCAGACACTTTCCCCTCTAGAGAAATGAGTAACACTGATTTTTCACATCACATTTCATGAAAATGAGTGAAATGGGTGAAAATGAGTTGTCCCAGTCACTCCCAGTTCTCTGCATTTTAAACCCTTTGAGATGGTTAATCTTGACTGATAAAGCGATTGACTTGAAAGATGATTAGGAGGTTAATAAAGCCACTTCTGGGACTGCCTGGTTTTGTCATGAATATCGCCTAGGGTACTATGTCTTGCCCCTGGCACTTTGCAGAGCTTTCCCTGTTCTCTGTTTCCTAGCTTTCATGAAGAGCATTTCCTTGGAGCCAGTCCAGATACATGGACTGACCTCTGAAACCATGAGTCAAAAATAAACCATTACTCCTTTAAATTGCCTGTGTCAGCAATTTTGCCTCAGCAATAAAAAGGTGGCAAATACAGGCTCAGACTCAATGCTTTATTAGACCATGAGTCCTGTGCCACATCACCCTCTCCTTGCCCCAAATACCACGTTCATTCTGAAGTCACCTGGCCAGCACACTGTTTCCTCCATGCAACTTAAATCATGTAAATCCTAGCTTGAAGTAGCTGCTCTAGCCTAAGTCTCCATGTGACTAGTATTCCGTTTTGACACAAGCCAAGCTGCCTTCCTATATGTTAGTGACACCCAGGACCTCATTTACCCAAGCAATAAAACTGGATGCTTCTTTTGTAATATTCCAGTTAGTGGTTTGCAAGAGTCAGTTATTAAGCGTTTGGGAATTTTGTGAGCCAAATACCACTGCTTCTATAGCTTGAATGCAGCCGTTATAAAAGTATTTACACCACAGAAAGTGGCACATTTTCCAACCAGGGCTTCTTCCTACCCCAAGAGCCAACTAGTAAATATTTACCAGCACACCATTGGATAAAGTCACTATTTTTAGGCAGAATGGCTCACTTCACTAACACTCGAATTTTCACAAAATCAGCTGCTCCTCTTGACTTTTCTCCATTTCATGTCAACTCATCCATGTCAAATCAATGAACATATTAAGATTTGTATTAGTTTTATTGCAGCTGTAAATGCAAAATCTTCTAATATGTTATTGGCATTCTGAATAAAAATAAGAATACATGAGTTAATCCATGTAATACACTTAATAGAATGCTTTGGGTAGTAGACAATATTCAGTAAATGCTGCTTATTTTATCCCTGTTGTTTTTTGTAGCAGCTTTTCATAGTTCATCTTCACTTGTATAAAGAAAATCTTCATTCTCTTCTTCAATATGTCAAATTCTGTATTTCTGCAAATTTGTTTTCTGCCTGAAATATTCTTTTATCTTCCTTTCCTTTACTGAATATTTTCAGATCCCAAGCAAGGCATACCTTACTCAAAAGAATTTTCTGACTAACTCCATATCACAAGTATCCCTCCAGTTTTTGAATTCCTTTAGTATTTTATTCTTACTAACACCTGCCTGCTACTTATGAATTCAGCACCACTAATGTTGCTCAGCAGTGTTTTTTAAGGTATATTTACTTTCCATGATAAATTACAAGGTCCTTAAGAACAAGAAACATAACACCAACCTTTAGAAATCACTTCATTCTCTTGCTTTCACACCTGTGGCCTCCAATTATTCTCACCTATTCTCAGCAGAATATTGTTCATTAGTGGGTACGTTGTCTCTGGTAACCTCTCTCCATGAGTACAACACCAACCTAACCCAGGGCCATGACAGTTGGGTCCCCTAAGATCCATTGTACTTTTTGCTTGGGGGAAAGAGCACTCCACAGCAGACACTTCTACCTCTTTCCAAGCTGCGGCCCTTGTGACACATCTTTCTTTTCTTTCATATCTAAGAACAAATTAAAAATCATTAAAATATGAAGCAGTTTTCATTTATTTTTATTACTTCATAATTCTAGCCATTTATAACTCATTTAAGCATTGCCCATAAATTTCAAAATTATGTGGCAATAAAAGTAATTAAAAAACAGAAGTTAAAACAATGCCAGTGGCAAATCCTTTCCGAACTTAATACGAACACTGTCAGCAGAATAGCTGCCCAAGCTCAGAAGGGGAGAAATGCATTTTACATTGGGATTTGGATGTCATGAATATGTAGACAAGGTCCATACCCAATGAGACAGAGATACAATTTGCTTTCACGGCTGAAAAGTCCTACGTGACCAAAAAGGCCCCGACCCTTCACAGCAGGAAAGCTAAGCACGCTGATTAGCTGCAGGTCTATTCTAAGTGCACTTGAGCATTTGTTCCCTGGGTATTTTCAGAACTGAATATTGAATCCCTCAGTCTGTTCTCTATTCAAACCCAGATGAGAAGAGGTTTATGGAAATTTTCAAGGTCCAAGATGGAGATGATGTTGCATTTCATTCAACCATCCTAAAAATAAAAGATACAATTCAGCACTTTGTTGCTTTGAAGAAAAAAAAAGCATTTCCCAAAAGATGTGTCATTTCCACTACGTATATGAGAGCACACTGGGGGAGTGAGCATGAGTGCGTACGGGTGCTGGCATTTAACTGTCTGATAAAGTATTGCTGGCCATTATTGCAGCCTTCGAGCTATAAGCAACTGGATGCAAAGAGCTTCAAATCATTTTCCTTTGACCACAATTACTCTTTGGAGTTAAAAACTTATTTTCAGAATACATTTGCTAAAATTTACATCTAAACCAAGATAAACTCAGAATGGAAAATCCACAGTCTCCTTTTAGATGTCTAATCCATTCATCACAAGAAGTAACAGCAACACTGGATTTTACTACACCAAGAAGACATAGTATGCTTTTGAATATATTATGTGTCTTGATGTTTTCATGAATCTAATAATGCCTACAATCTTGTCTAATACACTCTGAACATCCTTAATCTAAATATACAAACTCTGAAATGATTTATACTTTGAAACATTTTGAATAATGCTATGAATGATACTCAGTTTCAAATTGTGGAGTTTTGGGTTAGAGATGTTGAACCGCCCATGTCTATGAAAAAATTCTAAAATCTGAAAAACTCCAAATCTGAAACATTTCTGGTCACAAGCATTTCTCATCCGGAATAGTCAACCTTTTAACAATACAGGTGATTCTAGAAATAATAGTTTCATGCACAGTTTTCTAAAATAAGTATTAAAGCAGCGAAGCCTTCTTTTAATTAACCAAGCAGTTCCTTGCACAACATTTGTTTCAATGATGGTAGCATCGTTGTTAGTAGTAATGATCATTTGAATCAAGGGTTACAGTTTAAGATGGTCAGTTTTCAGAAAGATTGGTGGAAAATGAAAGATGTCACCTGACTTACAATTTATGTCTAACAATGTAGCAGGAGAACATCAATAAACACAAATCCTTAGTTAAAATGAATTGTAATATCTGAATCCTTGGGATTAAGATTCTTTTAAGTAAAAGCCAAGCACTTTTTCAGGCACTCTTCACTGCAAAGTACGTAGTATTCAGCTTTTACCTGCAAAATTCATAGACTGTGAGTGACAGCACAATTGAATCTTCATGCATTGGATTAGTGCGATTCTCAAAAAAGGAGAATTTACTACTCTTGTTGTAACCTACAGTAATGATATGAAATATTTAGATTAAATTTCAGGTTGAGCGCAGCTTCTCTGCAAGATGGCTCTGGCAGCTATCTCTGAATTTCTCAGTACAAAACATCACCCTTTGCATAAACTACTCCTTTAGCCCACCAAAGCTGTAAAAAGGCTAGAAAACAAAGTACACAATTGTTTTTTTCCAGTTTGAAGTACTGACTCCAACTACCATAAGAAGCAAAAATGCTAAGTAGTATTTACTTCAGGATATCAGCCTTTAGAAAAGAAAGCCTACATTAATTTAAAATAAATGAGGGAGAAGCAGAAGGAGGAAGAAATAAAGAAAAAGAAGAAAGAAATAAAGAATCCCAATGAAGGCTGTTCTTAAAATTAGCTCAGTCATTCATGTATCTCATTCAAACATAGGGGGAAAAAAAGGTAAAAACCCAAAGGCAGAACCCTGTTATCAGAGTAAAAGCTAAAATTGCATTTTAACATCCTCAGATTCAATCTATATGTTTTTCTTTTTTCTGCTCTTTTTATTCATGAACTCTTTATAACTTCACTCAAAATATGTTACCCAGTCATCGACTCTGAAAACAGAACTTTGCAAAGCCTTACAACTGCACTAAAGAAGCAATTCTAAAAAATTCAATACAGAGATGGGAAGATACATCCCTTTCGTAAAACTCTATTAGCTAGTGATGGTGCTGGATGGTGAGGTAGAATTAGGGTTTTACTTCATCTGCTGATAGCTAAAGTGTGCCGGGGGAAACCTTTCACTGCCTAAAAGAATGGAAGGCAAAACAATTTAAATCTGTATACAAATAAGGTATACAAGAGAAGATTTCTTAAAGTTAGCAGAACATCAGGAACTTTTGAATTTTTCTACTTTACAACGCAAAGTTTGAGTTCGTAATAATCCTACCAGCACACCTGGTGTCACTGTTGTTGAGGAGTTCTACAATTTAACCCAGAATATCGAAATTTCATTCGATGAGCATTTTATTAAATGCCTTCCTTATCCTGTTGCTATGCTCCATGATCTAGAAAGGATACAGAATTTAAAGCAAACACACATAAATCCAAACAGTATGCTGTATTTATTTTATGCATATGGCACCTTAGAAGAAGATTAGAGGACAAGTAAATGAATATACACATTCTTTGGACCTAAATCAACTTTAACTAATTTTTGCACAAACTGACTATTCTGCACACTAAAAAAAATTACAGTTAAGTTAAAAATGGAAATTTTGTCCTAAGTATTATCTAAATGATTTCAACAAAGGAGGGATATCAACATAACCCTACTATTATCCATTCTGTGCATTAACCAAGTGGTCTGACTGATGTTGACACTAAATATAAGATAAGTTAATATTTTTACCTAAAAGGTAGTAATTCTTGGGGGGAAAATCCTTCCAAATAATTTTTTCAATACCATTTGATTTTTTTAATTCCTCTAAATACAGAATGAGTGTGTTTGCTTTTAGGGGAGGCAATTTATTCTTTTTTAATGCTGTAATTTCCAATAATCTCTACTAAGAGTGTGGTCTACTGAATAATTTTAATTAATATTAATACAGTTACTACTGTCTTTAGATTCAATCAATATTCTGAACTATTATGTTTTCATAAAGTCACCTCTCATTGATTTCATTTGAACTCCACTAGTTATATTCAACTGCTATGAATTGTGTGCTATCATTTATGCATATTTTATTTGCATCCAAGTCTATGATGTTGCATGTATAGATGCACATATGTAATTTTCAAATCACATATATAACTTTACAAAATCTATAATTTATACAAAAAAGATTGCTTATGTCTTCCTACAACTTTTTCAATGATATCACATAGCAATATATAACATCCAAGGACTGTAAAATAGTGTATTGTAAAAATTGTTATCATGTATTCAATGTGTTTGACAAATTTAACTAAGTTGTTTGCTAGGTATACAAACTTATTGAACAAATATTTATTATATTCTTATCATAGATGATGTACTCTTGTCTTTGCAAAGTCTTTTCTGCTGCAGAGAAATTCAGTGATTTTTTTTCCTGTGTATGAAATGTGAATGCCGAGATTGCTCTGATTTGTGATTACCAAAGGCTCCCCTAAGCAGCAATGTCTCTGTGCCCATATAATCCTTCACTATGTATTCCAAAATACCTCCAAACAGACACAGACTCAGAGGAGGAGGGCGAGGAGAAGGAGATGGAACAGGAGACAGAGAAGGAGGAAAAAAGAAGTCTTTGCAATCACAGCTTCAAGATAACTCTCTTTCCTCCCCTCCCTACCTTTCAATAAGATTCTTTCGCTTGGCCCTTTCTATACAAAACAATCTGGCCCACTGACTGATGGTGACGCCTTGAAGATTCTCCAGTTTCGAGCTTTGCTTCCTCTCTCTAACTGGTCGCAGAGTACCTGTTTTGAAAATGAGTGACACCATATGGAGTTGTACAGTGTAGTAGTCAGCACGACCCTGCTTACAAAGTGCTAGCCTGAATGTTTCACAGTATGTTTGATGGCTGATACTTCTACATAGGCATTTTTAAGACCTAAAACCAAACTCCTCCCTTTTAGCTAAGTAAAAGACACTCAGAAACACTCAGAGTGGTTAAAGTATGTAGTTACAAAGTTACACGTGTTCAACAAGTCCAGCTACTTCTCCCACTGGGAAAACCTTCTTTTTTAAATCGGTGAGTCTCATTCTCGGCTTGGAAGCTGCATTTGGCCTTCTCGCCTAGTTCTGCCACTCTTCTGCACAGAAGAACAGGAAACGTCATGGAACCAGAAACACAATTGCGTGGTAGTGCGTGGGTAATCCCAGCAAGCATAGCACTACCCTCCCTCCCATACTGACCTCAAGAAGCAAGGGCAGTAGACAGGGATGCCCACAGACATTAGGACACCTGCTGACAGAAAAGAACCACTCTGTGGCAGTGACACAAGTCCACTGGTTCTCCTTATGCAAGGTCCTCCCTCTAGAGGGAACCAGAAGCTCCAGGAATAATACGTCAGGAGCAAAGAACCTTTGGCTGGACTGCAGCACCTTTCAGGAGAGGGAGGGACAGGATGCGCAGAGAGTGTCCGCCCTGACAGGGAGCTACAGAGACGCATTCCACAGA
>RJWT010027166.1:0-15575 GCA_004365215.1 Cuniculus paca | reverse complement strand
ATAAACTCAAGATGGAAAATGATAAATAACTTATTTGTGCCTATAAAAACTTAACTTATCAAATCTAATCCAGAGCACCTGGACACAGGCCTATCAAATCATATCAGAAAAAACAGACCCCTGAGGTTATCAGTCACACCGACGTGACTCCCTCACCTGAGACTCATAAAGAGAGGAGCGCCCCAAAGCCATCACTGACCTTGTCGTCTTGTTCACCTTTACTTGCCATGAGACCTGCCCAGGAGAATCAGCAAATGAAAAACCTTCCCTTCTCCCAGGGTTTTAACTGAGCTCAGTTTCTCCTGTTCATGATGTGACTATGGCCCAACTCAGGCAGGTACTTTTCAGACTGCTTGCTGTTCAGGCTTGGCCTTGGTGGATGGGGACCACTAATTCACAATGGCTAATTTTGTATACTTCCCTAAGGGATGATCAAATGGAGGCTTGGGATTATCAATACCCCCCATTTGAGCTTTGCCATTGACTCTTCTTAGCATAAAATCATCTATGCCCTCTTGAGTCAGCCCAGGATTACACTCCAGTGCAAGATCCTTCTTAGCACATGATCATCTACACCATCTTGAGTCTGAGTCTTCCACTGAATTAGAATCTTCCACCAGTCCGCCTATCACTGTATACACCTAATGGTTGCTTTGGAGTGTCGGGAGGACCTATCGGGAGACATTGACTCCCCAGACATTCATGCATTACTACACTTGTCTCTGTTTATTATTTTTCCCACTGTACCCTTAATAGAGACAACTGGGACTCTTCGCTGGGTACCTGATACTTGGCCTTCAACTTCTCCATTCCCTTGTCATCTTTGTATCTCTGTTGTCAAACTCCACCTCTGGGGTCGGGTCTGAAAACTGCTCTTCTCTCTGGAAGACTTTGGCGCATGCTGGACCTCTCCTGCTACTCTCTGTAGGCCTCTTGAAACCCTGTGGGCCACTTCGATGCTTTCCTAGCCTTCCGTAACTTCATAGTACTGCGTGAAGTGCCACATGTGACTTGATGTTCACAGATATTAGTAATTCAGATTGGAATGGAATAAAAGAAGCCAACTGGGTCTTCACAGCAAGTGAAACAGAGAATACTTGATGAGTTAGAGCTGATGACATTTACATAGCTTGCGACTTTATTGTTATTCAATAAATTCTGACATTGTGGAAAGACACAAACGTGTGCACTCTTGTTTTAATGGCATTGCCAGCTGTTGACAAATCCAATTAGCAGAAGTTGAACTCACATTGTGACCGTGCTGCCCTGGAGCCCTCTGATTTTGTCGTAACTTGGCTAAGGCGGGAGGATCATTACAAGTTCGAGACCAGCCTGAGCTACAAAGTGAGCTCAAGGCCAGCCTGAACTGCATAGTGAGACCCTGTCTCAAAAAGACAAAATAAATAAATAAATAAATAAATAAGTAAAATAAAAAAAAGAAAGCTTGATAGGCAAGATTTGAATGTTTCTAACTGATAAATTAGGGAAGGGGTTGGCAAACTGAATGGCCCCTAGGCCAAATTTGGCTCACTGCCTGTTTTCGTGAGGCCTGTGAGCTGGCTGATCACTGCGGAGACAGAGTCTAGAGGCCTCCTCACCCTCACTATCTGTTACTAGGGTGTTTGCAGCATCCCTCTCTTTGAGTGCAGAACACCTGTGATTCGTTTCTAGCTCACAGAACACGGCCAAGCATATGACTGCTGGGTTATGTAAGACAGTAACCTCCGTCCTGCCAGTGGACTCCCTGCAGCATGGCCGTGTGCTGGCCTACGGAGAGGACCACATGGCAAGAAACCAAAACCCTGCAAGGACCTGACTCCTGCCAACCGCCACAGCAGCTCAGAAGTAGACTCTTACGCCCTTCTGCAAGGCTCAAACAGCACACGCCTTTCTCCTGTGTCTACGCATGGCGCCACCTACTCTGTTTTGAAAGCAGTGCAGAATGTCATTAATGGCCATTCCGATTCTCCACTGATGGACAATCAGATTGCAGTCCTTGGTGAGCAATTATATGCAAGGGTGTGGTGATCACCCTTGGACAAAATCTGCGTGTCATCCTTTTATAAATATCCTTATAGAGTAAAGTCTTACAAATGGATTTTTTTAAAATCTTGACATGAGTTCTCCAACGAGATGTAGCAGAAAGTGCACTAACCATGGAATCTCAGCTCCCAGCACTCGCTCACAGATGACCTTGGACAAGCCACGTGACATTGCTGAGCCTGTTTCCGCATCTGTGACCTGGGCGTGATAGTCCCCCATGGGGCTGTCTCTCAGGGTGCTGGGGAGAACAAGTGAAGGAGGGGAGAACAAGTGAAGGAGGTGAGAGGGCTGTGAAAGGAATGAAGATGGAAGGCCGTGAAAGGAGGATGGGCAGTATTATTATCCTTTAGGTTTTTAAGCATGGTAGGGGTTATGAAATTCTCTACATGAATTTAATCAACTTTAATTTTTAAACTCTGCCAAAATATTCTAGGGGAAAGTGGGGTTAGTTATGGACCCCAGGGCTGTTTTTTGATTTAAAAAACAAAACAAAACAAAACAACCCTGAGCTTTGTTTGTTGGATTCTGTGCTTATCCACAGATTCTCAGAGGCCTGTTGGCCTGGAGTCACCATGTGACCTACAAGTCCAGAGAGGGACCAACAACACGAGGTCTCCAAGAGGCTGGTTCTGTCTTGCTCTGCAGAAGATTTCCAACAATCAGCACCAGCCATCCCGCAAGAGCGCATCCTGAGAGGAGAGCTCCCATTGCTGGAGGCATGAGAGGAAAGACAGATGAGCTCCTGTGAGAACAACACAGAGATTCTGCCAGGAACATTTGCCACCAGGAGTCCTTGAATCAACCCTTCTCCTCTGAGACTCATTCTCAGTTCCAAGGTGGGCGGGGGCTCTGGTTGGCACCTGAGGACTGGCAGGGCCTCCAATCTCCTTATCACTTGGAGTATGTAGGTTATTTATCTCCCACTCTGAAATCTATTCATCAAAACTTTTGCCTACCAAATAAGCCTCCCTATTATCTAACAATGAAGCCAGCCAGTGCTTTCCACATAAAACAATCAAGGTTGCCCCTTAATTTATATGGTTATAATCTCAAGCCATGTCACACACTTCAGGGGGGCTGATTAGCTCATCACTGGTCACAGCTGGAAAGCGACTGAGGCAGCACCAGAGGCCAGGCCACCTGAGCCTGTACCCTTCCTGCTGAGGCAGACTCCTCCTGAGGTCTCACCAATGAATGTGGCTTCCTAGATCGCCTTTAGAAACTCCGAGTTCAGTGGAAGACAAGGGTTCAAATCCCAACTCCATTCCATTCCAGTTGTGCTTCTGGGAAATGGGAACCGTGACCCTGCACTCTGAGAGTAGCTTAAGGAGCAAATGAGACCACAGATGTGACCGGAAGCACTGTTGTTACTTAGAGGGGAAGCTTTTAGGTTGTGACCGGATGTGGAAGGAAACAGTGCATACAAGATAGAAAGCAACACACACACCCAGCGACAGCACAGCTGGTGGGTCCTGGAGCTGGACCTGCTGCCTGTGAGGGTGGCCACAGGGCAGGAGATCAGGTTCTTGGCCCTGGAGCCTCCTCTGTCTGGGAGGAAGTGATCAGAGATGTGGGATTTGGGTCTTCCCACTGCATCTTAGAAGAGCTGTAGGAGCAAAACTGGTCTTGTGGAGACAGTCAGGTGATCCAGGGTCAGGGGTGCTATGTTTCCTCAGTTTGGAAACTCACTGTTATAGTCCAGGGTCGCAGGGAGAAAGATTACAATCAGGACACAGAATTTATAATATTATTTATGATGGTTACCCAGTTGTTAGACACGAGAAAGTGCAGGAAATCTGTCCACAACACCAAAGTCTGTACTGGAAAGGCCCAAAGGCCAGCAGTGGAAGCTAGAAAGTCTATGCCAGCAGGATGAAGGATCTGTGCTAGTAGGTTGAGGGTTCTATAGTGGAGCCAAGAAGCAACGCTCAAATAAGACCCGGGGCTCCTGGAAAAGTACCACAGCCATCCTCAGCGACGATGAGGTCCCGCGCTCCCCCAAAGATGACAACAGTCAAGTACATGCCAGGAAGCCAGCGTGACAACTTCTCCTGGAGTTTGAACAGCAACCAACTTCCCCTCCAGAGCCAGGAAGTGATGCTCAACACAAAGACCAGAGCTCCCCAAAGTGAACGCAGCCACTCTCACCGACGGTCCCGAGCTCCTCCGATGATAATGGCCAAAGTCATATTGGGGAGCCAGCCTGACCAGCTCCTCCAGGAGAACCAATGACTCCAAACAGCAGCACTGAGAACCCACAACACCACCACTCTTCCTCTCCACGTCTCTCTTTATGCTGGCAACCTTCCTCAGGTGTGTGGTCTAAATGCAGCACCATGCCGATTTAATTCAGCTGGTGCCAAGTTGACCACCAGTTTTTAACCCATAACACTCACCTTTTTGTTTTGTTTTGATTTGATTTGCTGTGCTGGGCATCGAACCCAAGACTTTGGGCATGATAAGCAGGCACTCAACCACTGAGCCACACTCCCACCCAGAAGCTCACATTTAATGCCTCTGAAATGCTACGGTCAGTGGGCACACCTGGTGTGGTCTTTCTAGTATGGCGTAGAGTCCCTGATGTGACTTGGAGCACATCCAGTCCTTTTCTATACAGGAAACTGAGGCCCCAAGTGGATGAAAGATGAGCCTGGAGTTGTGAGCTGGAATGGGCATGAGCAGAAGCCTCAGAGTCGTGTTCTCTACAATTCCTGAGGGTGTGGACTAACAGTGGGGTCTGGGGGACATTACCCCTTCTGAGGTTATGGAGGGACCCGACCTCAGGCAGTGAGTAGCCTGGGTTAGACTTCAGATCCTCTTTGTTCTGCTCTCCAAGTGCTGATCAGGCACAGCAATGACATCCACCAACTCTGTCCTGGCACTCGATTATGCTAGATGCCACAGAGCTCATGGCACAGACCATCTGGTTCTATAATCTGGCTCTCGGCCCCTGGAGGTGGAGACTGGGATTACATCACTTCACAGACATGAAGCAAAAGCTTCGGAAAGTATGTGACCTAGCCAAGGTCACACAGCTACATAGGAAGTGGTGAAGTCAGGACTGAGCCCAGCAGTTGCCAGGAAACATCACTGGCACCAACAATGCAATGACGCACATCCGTCTTCCTTTGGCTGGGCTGAGGGTTCGGTGGATGGGGGCCAGAGGGAGCGTGAGGGGCCACGCAACCCTGGCTGGTGTCCTACTGCGGGGTCCGTGCTCAGCCCTTCCATCCTTGGAAGGCTCTGTGTCCTCAGGAAGGCATCTTAGGCCAGGCCTAGGGACCCAGCCTTTCAGACCATGGATCCTAAGCATGTATCAGAATCACCCGGAGAAGTTGTTCATTCCAGGAATTCTGAGTTCCACCCCTGGAGTTTGATTCAAGAAGTCTAACTTCTCCCTCCCACAGTGTAAACTGTTTCTCCTCTGTGATGCCCCGCTGAGGAGCCAGGTGACTACGGGTTGAAAAATCTGCACACTCTGAGCCAAAATAAACCTTTCCTCGTTTAACTTTGGGTGTTGGGTATTTTGTCTTAGCAACAGGAAAAGTGACTAAGGCAGACGTCTCTGCAAAATGTGGGTGACCAGGGACCACAGCAAGAGGAGCCACTTCCATCGCTCCTTCTGATCCCTGACCTGAGGTCCTGGCTGGGGTGGACTGGGGGTGAGGGGGGTGGCAGCACATACTGGTCCTGGATTTAGGGTGCATGGCAGCCTTGGCTTTGCTTCTGGGTGTGAGAGCCAGCCCAACTTCTGTTTTTCAGCACGGGTTATCAGGAGGAGGATCTCTCTTTCTCTCTCCCCTCATCTCTGTAGTTCCTGTGTTCTGTTTCATTTTAATTTGTTTGTTTCTATGTTTTGTAAACCAAAGAGTAACCAAACAACAGGTTCACCTGGCCGTGAGCCTTCTAGCTCTGCTGTTGGAGAATTTTGCCCTCAAGGCCGCTGGCCTCTAACTTGGTGGTGCTTTTCCAGCTAGAAATGTACTTCCCTGTTCGTGGAAATTTCACCACCAAAGACAAGGACATCTGGTCATCGTCAGGGCCATGATAGCCTCTAGCCACATGGCTGCAGGCAAACCGACCTCCACGTGCTGCTAACGGTGTGAGGAAAGGCGCAGGAAGAGCATCTATGCGACACCTTCTGCGGACCCGGCCCTTGCTGCAGTTTCCGACTCTTGTTTTGTAACATCTCCCATTGACCATTCCTTCAACAAAGCAATGTTTTGCTGAGCATCTGCTATGGGTGGGGGTTGGGGTCAGTTCAAATAAATCACAGAAGCTCAAAACAAGACGGCAAGCCCCATGGACACCATCCCATCAGCACTGGACTGCAGCCGGGATGGTGGCTCCATACAACTGCAGTGGAGCTGAAAAATCCCTACACAGTCGTCGCATCATAGCCGTGTGACATGGTGGTGCCATGCTTTACCCCCGTGTTTCTGGTGATGCACCATTACATGTGGAAGTATATAATACGTCACGATGATAATACTATGTCACTGGTTCGAGTATTTCCTATACTTTACATTGTTGTTTTCGAGTGCACTCATTCTACTTATAGAGAAAAGTTTACAAAGCAATGTCACGTTACGCTGGTAGCAGCCTCGTTCACCTTCTGTTTACTGCGTCTCTTGATTGCATCGTTTTCTTTTGGCTCAATCTGATCTTGTGTTTTGTTCATCGTGGCCTAGGAGCAATAGCCGATCCCATATGTCAATCTGTGTAGCCTCGGTGTGTAGCAGGCTGTGCGCTCTAGGTCTGTGTAAGCGCACTCTATGAGGTTCACACGGGGGTGAGATCACTTAAGGGTGGATTTCTCAGATGGAAGCCCATCATTAAACGCCATCGTATTGTTCTTGAATGAGAGAAACACACAGGCACCAGAACCCGGGGGTTTCTATCTTTCATTCAGTTCTTGGTCTCCCTCACTGCTCTGCAGAGTTGTGCAAGGTACACTGGACACCATTTCCCTTCTCTTCCTTACAGCCCAGGGCTGGTCTTCCTCTTGCCCATTATATCCCTCCATGGCACTTTTCATGATATGAAATTGTTTATCTGTGATATGTTCAGAAATTTTCATCTCCCCACCCCACCGTCACACAAGCTCCATGAAGGTCGAGATACTGTTTGTCTAGGTCACTGATACTCTCCGGTCCTAGAATAAGATTGGTGGGTAACAGGAGCTCACAAACTAGTTTTTAAATGAATGAGTGGGAGAAGAAAGGAAGTTATGATTCCTGTGTTCACAGAATCTCTACTGTATCCCCTATGGAAGCCTCTGTCCACATTAGTGGAGGTGACAGAAGTAAACCTTCTACCACAATATTTTAGGCACGTGCCGGGCAGTGGCAGTGTGACAGCTGGGAGGGAGACCCATAGGGAAGTCACTGCAGGACCCCGTGTCAGAAGTGAAGGGATTTGCCATAATTCCAGCACAAAGGGACTGGTGGCAGGTGGAGTGGGTGTGGTTGTGTTGATTCACAGTGAGGCAACTGAACCTTGGTGAAATTATATTACCCTTTCTGAGGTCCTCCCTACACATAAGTGAGGCCAGATCTACAAGTCTCAGCCTGCCAATGTCACAGACCTGGACCAAGGAACTGTGCCATTTGATTAGGGTCTCACCTCCTGCTTCTGCTTCCAGGTCCCATGTTGCTGAATTTCTGGGAAGTTTCATCTCTGACCCAAGTGGGGGTTCCACAAGCCACTTCTCCAGGCTGACCCAACCAAGAGTCCAGCCATGGGATGTGACAAGGTCTTGCTACCCCTAAACCCTCTTCTCCATGCCTGCCCTGGGCTCACATCACAACCGGTGCAGTGGGCCTATGTGGGAAGCGATTTGAGAGACCTTCTGAATGCTGGGTGCTGGAAAGCAGGGTGCTCATTCTTGCCCAAGCAGAACCGCAGCAGTGGCCTGTCCCTGGCTTGCCCTTGCCTGGGGATGAAGACTCAGTATCTGTGTGCTCCGGTGCCTGAATGGTTCAGAACCTCAGCATCTTTGGCTAAAACATGTGGTCCTATTGCCTCCTCCATGTTCTGTGAACACAGGAAACATGACCTCCTTTCTTCTTTAGGGATTAAATGAATTACATGACAGTGCTAGTCCCAGGGCCGCACAGCAGAAACAACAAGCACTGGGTCCCTCCGCTTACACCTCTTGGAGAGCCCTCAGATCTGTGCTTTTGCAGCAGACCTGGGTTTTCATATGAGCTCTGTAGGCAGCTGAGGGTTGTGTGGCTGCTTTCTGTGCCTCAGTTTCCCAATCTAGAAAGCAGGTGTAAAAAGATGGTTAATTTAGAGGAACTAGATTCAGATCCAGACTCCTCTGCTCACAACTGTGTGACTGGGAAATTCCATAGATTATTCTGTACCTTGTTTTCCTGGTCTGTAAAGTGGGGACAATAATATAGCTCCCTGAAAGGATATTTCAAAGCTAATGCACGTAGAACACTTGGCGTAGTGCCTGATACTCAGTAAGCTTTTGTTACATGTTAGGGTTTACTGCCAATGATAAAACATGAAGGACAGTGTGCTTTTATGGGCTTGTTATGGTTTTGTTTGGTTGTTTGTTTGTTTTGAGACAGGGTCTCGGTATGCAGTTCAGGCAGTCCTTGAATTCACTACGTAGCCCTGGCTGGCTGCAAACTCTGGATAGTTCTCCTGCCTCTGCCTCCCAAGTGTTGGGATTACAGGTATGCACCACCACACCTGGCTTGTTGTGGTTTTAAATGAGAAATGCATGAAATATTGCCTAATATATTAGGCAATATCCTATTGCCTAATGGTCAGGCAGCCCCCACTTTCTACCCTAAGCTGCCTCCCTAAAGAATGCTTCTTTCCTGCTTTTTCTTTGTCTACTTCCCTGTTGGTTTTGATGAGGACACACAGCTGGACTGGTGACCCAGGGAGCAGGAATGTGCACACTGGCCTCAGTCAAGGGTGACAGGATCAGAAGACTCTTGCTTTGCCTCTGGAGGCTGTGGATTAGCCCTCCCCAAGGTCAGCCCAGACAGCTGACTGCCATCACTTCCTGCAGGGCCCCCTTGCCCCTGTCTCTCACCCTCCCCAAGAGGCAAACTAGAAAATGGAGGAAAGAGGAAATAGGAGCCACAGGGGAAGATGCTAGGGGAAGTTGGGCCAATGTTTCATTGTAAGTAGCTTTCAGGAGTCCTGGACTGGGTAGTCTCCATTGTAACCTCCATTGTGATCATAAGGGAGAGGTAAACTGAGCTCTCCCTACCCGAACTCTTTTTATGGACTACTCTGTTTTTCACCCCAGGTGAAAAATAAAAACAAGAGAACTGAGGTAAGTGGCACACACTTGTGAGCCCATCACTTGGGAGGCTGAGGCAGGAGGATTGCTCCAAGTTTGAGGCCAGCCTAGGATACAAAGTGAGTTCAAGGTCAGTCCAAATGGCATAGCAAAACCGTGTCTCTAAATGACCATAGAAAAGGGAGGCGGGGCAGTGATTTGTCTCAGCAGTGTAAGCGCCTGCCTGGCAAGCATGAGGTTGTGAGTTCCATCCCTGGTACCAAAAACAAAAAACAAACAAAAACAAACAAACAAACAAAACAACAACAACAACAAAAAAAACCCCAAGAGAACTGACATCATTCAAGCCCAAGCCCAAATGGATTCCATTCCCACACACAATGGACACAAAGACTTCAAGGTCAATGGTGGTACCTCAGGACCCTAATGCTAACATGAGAGATTCTTCTCTGATAAGTCTTAAAACCACATGAAGTATTATACCTGTCAAGGAGGGAGTATATGAAGGTGTGACTGTTAATCCTGATTTCTCAACCTTATTAGATTAAGAAATGCCTAGTGGATTAGTAAAGCATAGTCCTGGCTGTGTTTGGGTCACAGAGGCATAGGTGTTGGGTACCATATATGGTCCCTTGCTCCTTTCTCTCAGGCACCATTCCTCTGCTTTGTTTTCCTGGCCACTGTGAATGCAGCAGTTTTGTGCCACCACTGCCTTCCACCATGATGTTCCTACCTAGGAACTGAATCCTCCCAAACCATGAGCTAAATTAGAACTTCCCTCCATAGACTATGAGCATTGCATTAATTAATACAGAAGATCAAAAAAAGAGGGACCATTCAATTTAGCAAAATATTTCGAGTAAAATTTCAGGTTTTTGTTTTCCTCCCAGGCATTGTTTTTATTTTTATGTTTTAGTTTGGGTAACTTGCTTTGCAAGAAGAGGTGTTGCTACTGTAGATCACAAGGACTCTAAGAGACTACAGAGATGCTATACCCAAGTTCTCACTCCATTTACATGTGAGAAAGCTCAGAAAAGTGAAAATACACTTCCAAGTTTACCTGGGTAAAGCTGCAGTGCTTGAACAACTCATTCACTTGTTCTACAAGTATTTATTGAGCACAAAAAAGGTGTTAGAACCAAGTTTGGTGCTAGCGTTGATGTTGTCAGATTCACTATCTGGTCCAATGTGACCAAATATGTTTCAGATACAACTATGTGAACTTCACAAGTAGCTCTAGCAGGAGCTTGGTCTTAGACCTATTTTAGTTCCCTTTCAATATACTTAGCACCAGCTGTGAGTAGCCAGAGTGATTTCTGAACTCTATTCTTTTCTTAAATAACTTTTCTATTCCACCAAGAGATCTCACTATTCAATACCAATATTCTCAGCCTATTGGTTAGGGACAGTCTTCTCTACTCTACTGTACCCAACAAGACAAGTAAATACTTTATTTTTTAAAATCAGCTCTAACCAAAACTCATTTTCCCCTCTTTACTTAGAAACTTTTAATATGTGTGGTACCTGGATCAGAGAGAGTGATGTTCACCAAAATCTAGGATTTCAGCTTCGTACATTCTTCTATAAATGTCTGTTAGATCTTATTGTTGGTAGTTATACCCTTGTTAATTTTCAGTCTAGTGGTTCTATCAATTGCTGAGAGAAAGGTCCCAACTATAATTATGATTTTATTTTTCCTTTTAGTTCTGTTTTTGTTTTATATACTTTGAAGTGATGTTTTTTGTTGCATATATATTTAGAATTGGTATGTCTCCTTGGTGTATTAACTCTTTAATTGTTATTTTATGTTACAATCCATCTCTGATGATTTGATTTGTTCTTGTCTACTTTAACTGATAGTTATATTGTCATTCCTAACTTCTTTTGACTAGTGTTTGTGTGGGGTTTTTTATGTATTATTTTACTTTCAACCTATTTATATCATTTTATTTAAAGTGAGTTTCTTTTAGACAGTGTATAGTTGGGTCATATTGTTATGCAGTATGTCAATTTGTCTTTATTTTTTTAATTTTTGGGGACTTTTCTGAGACAAGGTCTCATTATGTAGTCCACACTGGTCTTGAACTCACCACATAGTGCAGGTTAACCTTGGCAATACTCCTGCCTCAAGATCTGAGTGCTGGAATTACAGGCTTGTACAATTTGTCTTTAATTTTTATATTTAGGTCATTTATATTTAGTGTAGTTAGTGATAGATTAGGGCTTACATATGCCATTTTATTATTTGTTGTTTTCTTTATTCCTTTATTTTCCAGGCATTTGTTTCTTTTTTACTGGTTTTCAGTGAATTACTTGAACTTTCTTTGAATTTTGTTTTGACTTATCAGTAATGTTTTTGGTTGTATATTTTTGCATAATTTCTGAACAAGTGATTGCTCTATATTTTTGCATAATTTCTAAACAAATAATGATTACATCATAATCTACTGGTATAAGCATTTTATCCCTTCACATGAAAGGTATAAATATTACCTTGATTGAGGCTCTTTCAATCTCTATTTATCATTGTCTTAGATATTTTCTCTACATACTTACAGAAACACTTTCTTTGACGTTTTCCTTTTTTTTTTTTTTTTTTGTCTTTTTGAGACAGGGTCTCGTTATGCAGTTGAGGCTGGCCATGTGCTCACTTTGTAGCCCAGGCTGATCTTGAACTCGCAATGATCCTCCAGCCTCAGCCTCCCAAGTGCTGGAATTACAGGTGTGTACCACCACGCCCAGTGGTCTGAAGTTTTCTAAAATATATTTGATGGTTGAATACAGAATATGTCGCTGTTTCCCTTTGCTGCGTTGCCTTCTCTCATACAGGATAGAACACATGGATATTGGGTCAGGAGCTTCAGGGAATCTCAGTATTTCTGATATCACTGGGCCCTTTCCTGACCTTTCCTGCCCAGTGTTCTTGGTGTTGTGAGATGCCCTTGTGCCCATTCAGATCAGTGATGCCCTCACATGGTGAATCCCACCAGGTAACCCAACTTCCTGGGGTTGGCTTGGTGCTTTATTCCTCTTTACTCTGTTTCCCTGAGGGTGGATCTCTCCTTGGCCAGACTATCAGTGTTCTGGTGACATTCTTGTAGTGACCTGGTGTGTGTATCACCCCTGTATACACATGACAAGTCCTAGTGCTTACCATCTCCTTCTGGGACACAACTATTCTGTTCCCTACATAGCTGTATAGGCAGAAGAAAGGATCTTACACTCAGTGTCAAAAAGTTCTGGTCCATGTCTTGAATTGGCAGGGATTAGCCACCAATCCATCCTACTTCCTTGAGTGTAAAATGGGAGTAGTAATGACAATACCCGTTTCACAAGGTTCAAAGTTCAATTAAACTCAATTTTAGAATAATATAATAATTACCAGTCATGGAGTTTATGCTGTAGATATTGTCATAAGCCTTAACTTAATCCTCAAAATACATAGCTTTTATAGTTAAGGAATCCAGAGAAGCAGGAATTTTTAACTCTATCAGATTGAAAATAAGAATTCCATGAGCTCATTATGCATATTCATCCTCTGCTTTTGTCCTTCTGATGATCATTGCTTCAATTTAAAAATGGTGCACGAACTGGGGGTGTAGAGTAGTGGCTTGAGCCCCAGCAACATGACACCTCTAAATGCAAGGAATCAGTCTTTGAACGTGACAGTTGCTGGTGGAAGTGGCCAATAGAAATAATAACCGATAAAGAAATCAAATATCAATTAAAATGATGCACAGTGAAATCTGGCAGAGAAAAAGAAAAAGGCACATTTTCAAGTAACATCAAATCTGCAAAAATTTCGATGAAAGAAAAATTTGATCCGAGCCAAATTGGACTATATAAAAATTTATAATGGAAAAATTGAAAATTACAGAATCTTACTGAAAAAAATAGATTTGGTAGAAGAACAACCTCAAAAGAAATGACAATGTTAGGAAAAAAATAAAAACAATATTGTAAAATATGATCAGTATTATCAATTTTGACAAAAATAATGTCCTGATTGATAAGTGAATTTTTGTTGTTAAATTTTGCAGAAGAAAAAGGGAAAACTATCTGGGTTAAAAATTTTCTATAAAATATTTAAAATGAGATTGGTATCAAATAAAGTCATGGTGCTTTTGGGAGAAAAAAATTTTTTTTCCATAAAATATAAATGGAAATATGAGAGAGGAACTGTATAATTATGTCATATAGAAAGTTGATCAAGAAATTATATTGGCTTAATGAAATTTGCTTCCGAACTTTTTCTCTTGCTGAAAATGTATTAAAATTGGTGTAATTTAAGTTTTTAAAACTTTCTACTTACAAACCCAGAGTTAAAAACACTTCCTGGTCAATATAATGATGTATCATTTGGAATTCGGTGCATAAAAGGAAAAAAATATTCTAGGTATTTCAAGAACACCGTGTGTTGCAGAAATTGAGGCGTGTAGATGAAAGGAGTAAAGTCAGGGGCCACCACTAAATTTTTGGTCAGGCTGCCTTGCAAGTTGGGACCCCGAAATCCAACAGCTGTGGGAACCTGCTGCTGTAGCACAGGTGACAAGCAGAGGACAGGAAGTGTAGCTGACCTCTGCAAGGCTCCCTTCTGCAGAAGTATTTGACCCAGTCCAGAGAGAGAGAGAGAGAGAGAGAGAGAGAATATCTTTCCCTTTCTTCCAGTTCAGCAAGTAGCAGAACCTTGACCATGTCATCGCTGGCCAAAGAGTCTAAAAAATGTAGTTCTTAGGTCTCTACCTCTGAAATACACTGCAGAACTTTGAAGGGGACTGGGAATATATCCCGGTCACCTTTACACAGGATCCAACACAGGGAAGTCAAGATATCTCATGTCTGGATAGAGTCTTAGTAAGGTCAACGATGTCACTGTTGGGAGAGGCACTGAGATGGGTGGGGACCGTGCCTGGCTTCTTAGAGCTCACAGCGGAGCAAGAAAAGCAGAGCCTGTCTTTTGGGACGCACGGCTGTATTTATTTGTAAAGAGGGTTAAGCTATAGTCAAGCGATGGAGAGAGAGAGCAATTCTTACTGGCTGGAATAGGCGGAGCTGAGGAAAGATTTGGAAGGTCAACAACTCTCTGTTTGGTGTTGAGGGGTGGCAGCATTCTCGGGGCAGGGAGAACCAGGGCTCATGGAGAAGAGGAAACAGCCCGAGTGGAGGCTGGCAGTGGGTCGGCCACCAGCAGTTCAGAGTAGGGAAGGCCTCAGCCACGCACTTGGTGAGTGGCTGAAAGGGGCCCGCATAATCAGCAGGGCCAGGTTGTGTGCGACTGATGGGCACCCTTGCTGGTCACAGGCAACAGGAGGCCAGTGGAGTGACCCAGAAGTCCCTCAGGGCTCACTGACACAGGATGTGGTGAACGGAGCTGTGCTCAGTGTCCGGGCAAGTCCCCCAGGGGTGCGGCATCGCAGGGCTGACTCCAAGCCCAGATTGGGCCCTTTGTTGTAGTTAATCCAACTCCCAACACCACTTTCTGTTTTTTTGGCTGCATTTTCCCAAACTGCCAACAAGTAAATGCTTTTTATAATCTTCCAGATCTCCCGAAGCCACCTGCCCAATTAGCAGTTAGTTCCTGGAGTGTGGCTTTTCCAGCTCTCTCAGCCCTGGGAGGTGGGCTGGATTGGAGACCCCACAGGTGGCCAGCTCCTGCCTGAAGATCCCCAGTGATCCCACATGATCAAACGCTTAACAACTTTGAAGAAAAACGGATTCTGTTGAAACTGAAAAATGAAAGTAAAATGGATCATCAAAGGTGGAGGCTGCAGGGAACGGCTTGCTAAAGCTGTTCTCATTGGACCACTCTGAAGTGGTATAATTATATCCATTTTATGAATGAGATAAAGAAGTCCAACCTAGACAGGAAGTGGCCCAACTGGGATGTGAGTCCTCTGCTTCCAAGTCTAGCGCTCTTTCTTCTGAGGCACATGACAAAGATCTCTTTTGATGGCTCTTGTCACCTGCCTGCTTTGATGATCACACTGTAGAACCGTAGAGCTGTCGAAGACATTCTGCAATTGATGCCTACATTGGAACACTTGATTGTGACAAATGCTGAACTGAAGGGGGCATTAACAGAAAAGATGCAAACCTGACTGTCCTAGTCAGCTGGGCTGGACGGTTACCCTATTTGCAATGGCACAGTTTGACATGCAGAGGGAAAAGAAAGATGCACACATATAATTTATGCAAGATAGCATAGGTGTGGTCAGGACTGTCCAAGGGAGACAGAGCTCGGGGTACAGGTTGTTTCTGA